>PVJH01010572.1:16664-73192 GCA_004026705.1 Nesogale talazaci
CTGCAGTCGCTCAGGCCCGGGTAGAGGCCGACTGGGCCAGCCAGCCCAGAGCAGGCGGCCCACCACGCGGCATCATCTCGCGAGAGTTGCAGCCTCCCCGGGTCGCCAGGAGACCATTTCGGAACTCGAAGGGGAAGGCTGACTCGTGGACCCTCCGGAGGAGCCAGCGCGGACACCGGGGGCGGCCAGGCCCGGGGCGCGGGCTGTGCTGGGGGCTGGACGGGCAGCTGTGGCCTAATGACCTGGATTTGAAATGGAATCGTGCTGGGGAGTGAGGAGTGCACGGTCTTCTTAGTGATTGCTTCCTGGGTTTCTCATGTGAACAGAGAGGTTGGGAGTCAGGAGGAAGACCCGGCATTTGTGAAGGGAATCGTTGGAGCCATTAAAAATAGCGCGTTGGGGATCATGACTCCTCGTGGTGACCAAATGTGAAGGAAAGAGCAGTAAGATGGGTGTCTTTTGGGTGCTGGTGAAGACACTGCCTGCCTCTGCCATCTGTCCAACCACCTGGGAGGAATGCTGCCACAAAGCCATTGTGCTGAGAAATAAAACCATCATGTATTAGAGTAGACGAAAATATGTGACAAAACCCCCAAACCAAAACCCACTTTAATCAATTCTGACTTACGGCACAAAGCACAACAGCCACGGTGGGTTTCTGAGGCCATAAATTTTTAAAAAATCCTTTTATTAGGGGCTCTTGCATCTCTTATCAATCCATACATTCCTCCAGAGTGTCAAGCACATTGGCACATAAGCCGCCATCATCATTTTCAAAGCATTCTCTTCCCACTTGAGCCCCTGATATCCGCTCCCCATTTCTTCCCTCTCCGCCCCCCAGCCCTCACAAACCCACGATAAGTTGTAGAATATTCTTTCCCCTATCTTACATTTTCCTCCGCCGCCCCTCACCCGCTTTTCCCGTAGTCATCCCCCTGGGAGGCGTTCCCGATTGATCCTTGTGGTCGGTGCTCCCTCCCCACCTCCCAGCCCCCAATCCTCCTGGTATTTCTACTCTCCTTGTTGGCCCCGAGGGCTTGATCTATGCTGGATTCCCAGTGCTGTGGCCTCTTCTCTGTAGCAGTGTGCATGCTCTGCTCTACTTCGATTTGTAAGGGGTCATGAGAGTGGGCTGAAGGACGCACCAAAGAACTATAGGAAAATCGTGTTTCATCGGATTCCATGCATCTTTTAAGAGAACAGAAAGCCGTCTTGCTCCCATGGAGCAACTGTGGTTTTAACCGCCAACTTTGTGGTTAGCAGTCCGATATGCAACCCACTATGTGCCACCAGAGCTGTGACACACAATTGCTCAAACGAATGAAATTTTACTTCTCTCTAAAGAAACGGTCTAGGACTGATGTCACCTGGAAGCTCTCCTCCATCATTCAAGGACACAGATTTCTTCTTTCCTCTATTTTTATCCCCACAAGGGATTATTTTTGTCTGGATGCGCCCAGCTGAATTGCAACCAGAAGGGGATGGAAAGCACAACCTGATCTTAAGGTGTCCAGCTGGAAGCATGCAGTGTCTCTTCTGTTAGCATTCCATGGGCGTGCATGGAACCACACAGCCCTCTATAGTGGAAAGGGTGCCTGGTGAAGGTTGTGCAGTTGGCCGGCCACCGGCCAGGCTGTCATTGTTCGTTGTGGAGTTAAGTTTACAATGGCTTTGGAAGGATAGCCAGCTGTCTCTGCTGCTCACTGGAAAGCAAGAAAATGGGCATTTTTGTTTTCTGCTGTTTGTTATCAGATAGCTTTTGATAAGTGGCATTGTGTGGATAGAGATGAAGTTTGTCTACCCTTGTAAGGATTTGGATTCTTTTCTTCTTTGGCTTATTGGCAGAAGCGTTCTGCTGCAGGACCAGGAGCAGGACTCCAAGGAGACTGCCTTTTCTCAATGACCCGAGAAAGATGGGGCTGCAAGCTTCTGAAGGGATGAGTCCCGTTGGATCTCAGGCCTGTGCTTTGTCTTCTAAATGCACTCATTTTTTTTGGTCTTGTTTTCCTTGAAAGAAAAGAGAGGGTGTATTTTCTGGCCCAGCCTAAGCACCTGAGAGGGTCCTGAGGAGTGGATGTATAATTGAGGGAAAATAATGAGATATAAAAAGCAGGCAGGGCACTCACCCTGCCTGAACAAGAAAGAGAGTGAATGTTTTCTCCGACAGGTTTATATAGTCTTGGGCTAGTAAACACATACGTCGTCACACTGTGGGCAGGTACTAAAGCCGTGACCCTTTCATACAGTTCCTCAGATTGTGCTGACCCCCATCATAAAATTACCTTCATTGCTACTTCATAACTGTCGCTTTGTTACTGTTATGGATCAGGTGATGCCCGTGAAAGGGTCGTTCGATCCCCAGAGGGGCCGTGACCCACAGTTTGAGAACCATTGTACTAGAGGCATCGATGTATCAGGATGGGCAGGGACTAGAGTTCAGATGGTGGCTTTGAAGACCCCTGACTGGGTCAACCTTGGATGCCTCTGAGCTCTCTCCACGGTGAACAATCTAGGATCAATATCGGAAGGGAGCTTTGGGAGGGGCAGACAGTCGTGTGACTGTTCTTAAGGACAGAGAGCTTCCAGGCCTTTAATACTCAGCCCCATGTTTGTAAGAATCACGCTAAGAGCAGCACTGTCATGGGGGAGATTAGGGATGACTTTCAGTCAGGAGAATGTGACTGGGCTTCATCTCTGACTCACAAATCGGACGACCTTCCACGGCCCGAGTCCTGGCCTTCCAGACTCTTTATTACGAGCGCAAAGAATACACTCTTTTCCCACAATATATTCTCTTCCGAATGCCTCCTTTACTGTTCAAACGAGAAAGCTTTTCCCTGTGGGAAAACATAGACAAGTGAAAAAAGGAAGAATGAGTCGTCTGAAAGAGAATCCCGGCATTTCGCTGAAGGCTCTGGTCTTTCCTTTATTTTTCAATGTTTTTAAGGCAAGTTAGGTGAAGCCTTCCAGAGCAGATCACCCACTTTATCAACAGTCCACACATACAGCGTTTCCACACAGCCACTGTAATCCCCTGGCCCCCGTGTTTCTGCTGTCTCTCCTTTCTTAGCCCTCTGCACTTTGACCTTAGATAAATGCTATCCTTGCTACCTTCCTCGGCTCCTGTATTCTAATGTGAAGTTGAGTTCACTTGCAGACTTGAAGGGTCTGAGGGCTAGATTCTTGGGGGCTCTGCCAGTTTCTATCCAACTACTAAGCCCGGTCTCTTTTATTATTTTGGGTTTTGTTTCACATTTTCTCCCACTCTCTCCAGGACCTTCTAAGGCGACCCATCTTTGAGCAGTGGGTAGTGAGTGAGAGCCAGGCACCATCGAGTTCTTCTGGTCTCAGAGTCGTGGAGACTCGTGTCAGTCCACGGGGCTAATTGTTTCCCTGCATCTTTTGATTTTCTTCTTTCCTTCAGATGGTCTTTATGATGATAAAGAAGGAAAGCTGTATGTGCTTGAAGAATTGATGTAGGCACTCCATGTGTGACTAAGGGAGAGAGCTTTCTTTGGGAAGAGACTTAGTTATTTGAGATGATCCATGTTTGTAGGACATTGAAAATAAATTCTTCCAAGGGCAGCAGGCTTTGAATTTCATTAGTTCCAGGGTGCTTCCACGCACTGACCAATTTCTCACCTAAGAGATACCCAATACTACCTGGAGGGAAAAGGAAAGCACAAATCAAGCCCCAACTCTTAGTATTTAACGATGAGTCCTTTGAAAAAAATCCTCCAGGGCTGAGCCCCGGTGGCGTCAGTGGTTGAGTGCGGGACTGCGGCCCACAGGCTTGGCAGTTCAAATCTAGCAGCGGCTCTCAGGAGCAGCACTGGGTAGCGCCCATGACCACCAGAGGCAGTGATGTCAAAAAAACAAAAATCCTCCACACGGAGAGAAAATTAAATGACTGCCAGAGTCCTGACATTGTAGTGTTTGTAAGCAAAGCCAAGTCCATACATTGTATGCAGTCACTTGAATGAATACAGTAAATGTACGTATATAAATTCATCTTCAAGGAGTTATGGCAGATCCAGTTTTAGAGGCCAACTTAAAATTGAACATGCAAATTACTTATGGGGGTGGGTGTGTGACTGTGAAGGATGAAAGGGTGCAGGAGTTGTCTGGAGAACCTTGGGGTCCCTGGGTGAGTCTGCCTCTTGGTTGGGAGAGAGGCCAGAGAGAAAGTTTGGGTAGGAAGAGCCTCAGGCCGAGTGAAGCTCCAGGACCCTCTCGGTCAGATTGACAGGGAGCCCCGGAGCCGAGCCTGTGCCTGAGAGGCACTCTACATTAGGCAAGAACGGCCCGGCCCTAGCACCTTCCCTCTGATGAGTCATCTTTGTTTGGGACCAACCAAGGGAGAGCGTGGACCCCAAGGTTCAGCAGCTTGAGGGTGTGTCACGGGTATGCCCTGTAATAAGTTCTCTTGAGGGGACCCCTGGGCAGGGCCCCTCCATGAGTGTCACAGTTTCTCTCTCTCTTTCAAATTCTATTGGGGGCTCGTCCAACTCTTATCACCGTCCATACACACGGACCCATTGTCACAAGCACATTTGTACGTAGGGTGCCATCATCATTTTCAAAGCATTTTCTTTTCACTTGACCTTGCTATCAGCTTCTCATTTCCCCTCCACCTCTGCCTTCCTCCCTTTTTTCATGTCTTGTGCCATCCCATGTCTCCCCACCCCCTTGTCTGTTGTCCATCCCCCTGGGAGGGGGTAATAGGTAGGTCATTGTGATCAGTCCCCTCCTCCCTATTCACCTGACCCTCCTGGTATGGCTACTCTCAAAATTGGTCCCGAGGAATTTATCTGTCCTAGATTCCCTGTGTTTCCAGCTCTTATCTGTACCCATGTGTATGCTCTGGTCTAGCCAGATTTGGAAGGTCATAAAAGTAGGAGGGGGGAGTGCATGGAGGAAGCATTAAAGAACCAGAGGAAAGCACAGCCTCTCTCTTGTACCCCCAAGTCCTCCTCTCCGCACTTACTCAGGGAGAAGCCCCTCCTGGCCTCTTCCAGGCTTTCCTTGCTGAAGGGAGATGTAGGAGAGGGAGTCTACCACGACGTAGCTAGACAGTGATACAGACGAGGTGTTTTTTTTTGTGTGTGTGTGTATGTGTGTGTGTGGCATCACTGCCCTGGTGGGAATACAGACGGTTTCAATGATATAATTATATTAGTTATTAGTCTAAGCTAACTTACCCAATGAAGACAAATCCCTTTGCAAAATTGAATTGCTTTTGTAGAGTTTGGATTTCAAGAATGGCTGTGATTTTTTTTTTCCATGTAGGGAAGATAACACAGGTCAACTTAAAATCTTCAGTGCATGAAAGGCTTTAGCTTTTTCTAAGAGGCAAAATTAAATGAAAAATTTTAAACTCTTTACACTCATTTAATAGGCTGGATAAATCGCTACACACATGCTATTATCTAAGACCCAGTAAGTAAATACATAGGGTTCACCACCATTGATTTTAAAATCATCAATTGAGAGTTAATACATATGTCATTTCATAGCTTAGTCACACCAAGCAGAATTGTACAATTTCTACCACTGTCAGTTTCCAAACATTCTTCTTCTTCCTGGCCTCCTTGACATCATCTCTCTTTGACAGCCCTCTCTGACCTCACTCCCCATCCAGGCCACCAGAACCTGATCCTACTTGCAGTCCCTATAGGCTTGTCAACCCTGGGTTTCACATATCAAAACCCAGAAACACATACCACAGCTTCCAGAGAGTGACCTTCAGTGACATAACACCTCCGAGAGACACCCTACTATGAATAAACAAAACGAAAATACAGAAAATGTTGAAAACCAAATCAGGGCCAGCATGCATCAGAGTGAGGATCAACTGACAAGGTTTTAACTCTTCAAGTCAGATTTATGTCTTTGATCTTCTATTTAAATATTAATAATTTTGTGACCTCGAAAATGTCAGCTAATAAGTTAACTCCACTCACGTGGACAGAAAGCTGGAAGATGATAAGATCCTCTGGCAAAAGCCTTTTCTCATTCTGTTTCATGACATTAAACTAAACGTACCTTACAGAAGCCGTCATTGGCTGTGGCTTGGACAAAACATTGGAATTCACAGATACAATTCCAGTATGTGTATCCACATACATCTTTTTAACCGAATTAAAGGATATTGTTTTCTCAATTCTGGCCAAGGGACAGTCTCCTGAGTTTTCTCAGGGGACGTAGCATGGGCCTAGGTGGCTGGACACTAATTGATGGACAGATCCAACATTCTTATGTCCTTCAGCCTTTGGTGTCAACTGACCAGAGATGTCAAAGTACCTCTCATCCTGTGTGTCTGGCTTCATGGGGGCCGGTCCAGCCACATGCTGGAATCACGGGCAGATGTGCAAAGGCAGAATGTCTGCAATTGAGGAGTCAGTCGCTGAATGCAGACTCCCCGTAAGTCCATGACTATCGACGAAGTCAGCCTAATGGAGAATAGTGTTTTTCGCACGTAAAGCTGATCCCACTCAAACATTCCTTTCACAAGTCTCCCGAGTTTTACTGACAGAAGTAAACACATTTTTGAAATCTCTCAGCATGTGAACGTCTTCCAGAATCTTCTTTAACATCGACATGCCCCAGAATAACATCGCATTTTGATTGCTGGCTCACGAAGAGGAGGGAGCCTGAGGAGATTTAGTTTATTTTTCACGCTCTTTTCATCAGAAGGCAGGGAGGGCTAGTCTACATCTGGGAGGAGCAGTTTCTTCAGGAGGAGAGGGTGAGGGAGGTTCATTTCTATTGGCTGCCAGGAGCATGACTCTTCTTGGACTCTCTCTCACCCAAAGGGGATACTCAGAAGATAAACATTTCTAAGAACTTTCTTTCCAGGCAACAGTCCAATCATCTAAGTAAGAAAACACACAGACAATGATATACAACTGTTTTTGGTAAAATTTTATATTTCCTTTTAAAAATTATTTTTATTTTAGGACTGAGCCCTGGCGGCGTAAGTAGTTGAGTGCGGGACTGCGGCCCGCGGGCTTGGCGGTTCAAATCCAGCACCGGCTCTCAGGAGCAGGACTGGGTGGCTCCCATGACTACCAGAGGGCAGTGATGCCCACAAAAAATTATTTTTATTTCCCCCCAAGACATTTTACTGGGAGCTAATGCAGCTATCGTATGCTTCCCTCATTCAATCACATCAAGCAGTATTGTGCAATTGCTTCCAGAACAGGTTTCAAAACATTCTCTTCCTTCTTGAATTCCTTGATATCAGCTCCCCTCTACCCTTGTCTCCCCATTGCAGCCCCACCCCACCCCAAACTCTCCTATTTTATGCGTTATCTCTGTAGGTTCATCAATCCTGGGTTTCATATACCGAAAGCATAAAACAAAAATTTGAGAGGACTACCCACACAGATAAAATAGATGAGATAAATCCCAGTATGAAAAAAAAATCTCCACTGAAAATGTTGCAAACTCTATCAGGCTCAAATGTGTATTGAGGGTGGGTGGATGGGGGAATCAAGAGACAAGGTTTTAATCATTCAAGTCAGTATATTTTTTGTTGTGTAAGAGTCTTTGATAGGCGAGGAGAAACATCTAGTGAAGAAAAAACACCAAGGAATCGGAAGGCTTCAAGACATATGTCCTTCTGAAGACAATGGAACCTTTCAAATACCCAATCCTTGTGAAGACATTAGGAAGATATTTACAGTTTTATTTGTGTTTAGAGACAAATTTACTTTGAGGCATAGAAAACTAAACAAACAATAACAGAAGTGAAAGCATGGTGAACTCCAAAAGAAAGAAAGAGAGATAGAAAGAAAGAAATGGCTTTGGTTCAAATACTATATGGTTCAACTCTGAATAGTATTTCTAAGACACAATAACATATGCGCCAAATAGATACTTACTCAACAAATGCTGAAAGAATGACACAGGGAAAAAAGAGGGAAGTGTATGTTTATGTGTGGAGATGTTATAAAAGAAACCCATCCCTATCTTACTACTACCTAGAAGGCAAGAGAAAGAATATGGTCCTTAATATTTTAAACCCTAGTAGACTCAAAGTGCTTCATATGTGATTTCAGCTTCATGATACTCCCTCTATTCATGGGAATGAATATTCTCTTACTGTCCCTTCTTTATGTATGAGAACCCCCAAGCAAAATTTGGGGTCTCGTTAAGTCGGTGTGCTTTATCGGTTGAATAAGCCCAATTTAGGTATTTCCAGGTTAGTTTTGCTTTTCTATCATCGATGAGCTCTGTGGGGTGTATCTAATTCAGATCTGAGAAGGGCCACCTACCCTAACTGCACCCTTAGGGCTCCCAGGTGTGCCGATGGTGCCCTGCTAGGGAGAGTGAAGAAAACGCTGATTCTTCAGCAGTGCTTGAAGAATCTATAGGCTGGGAAATGATCCATGCCTGTTGACGAAGCTCTCAAATTCATTATACATCAAGGTTACACTTTACGGTCATTCAGCGCGTCAATAAAAATACTGATAGACATTTGAAACGTGGTTCCCAGCGTTATTTCCGGAAGTTTCTACTGCTGTAAAGAGTTAGAGTCTTGGAACCCACAGGGGCAGTTCTGCCCTGGCCTACAGGGTGGCCAGCAGTCAGCCTGGACTCCAGGGCAGCGAGCATGGATGGCTTTGTTCCTCTACACTTCCCGGAGCTCCTGATACATTTCTGAAGGCCTTCCAGCAACCCAGGGCTTTGTGTGCTTCCTACTGGTCGCAGCCAGTATTGGGTGGAGGATTTGCTCTGCAATCCCCCTGCCCAAGTTTTGGAAAAGAAAGAGAAACAAAAATTCAGAGCAATGGGTCCAGGAGACCTGAGTCCTGGTCTAAGAACTATAGATGCAAAAAAAAAAAAAAAAAAAAAAGAACTATGGATGCCTCCTGTCTCCAAGCCACGAAGAGGTTCAGGACCTTTGGGGTGGGGGTGGGGGGGAAACTGGAGCAGAATCACGCCGTCAGCACCGTGACACCTCTGATCCAGTCCGGTGCTTTCTACAAAGACTTCATTTTATGAAAACGACCGCCCAGTCAGACATTTTGAACCCTAGGAGGAGGGGAAAATACCCCCACAGGCTCAGAGGTTCCCACTCCCTAGTCTTGGGGTTCGGAACATGGAATCTGGACCTGACTGCATAGGCTGGATCCTGGATTACCAGCAGGGTGGTCCTTGTCAAGGTTCTGTCTGGTCCCTAGACACCCTCATCTGTTGGTTGGAGTGGCTAGGCCATTGTACTCAGTAAAGACAAGAAGCACTGTTCATCGTCGAGGCGTGAGTGGATTTGTGGTGCTCCCTTGGTAGCCAAAGGCAGCACAAATCCACTCATATGTTGACTCATTTGACACACATACATACAAATATGTAAATATATGTATATATGAGGTGTCTTCAAAAAAGTTTCACTGGAAATGCGTATTATGAAAAGACATATTTGGATTTCTTTTTTATTTTGCACCAGAAGAAACTTCTGCTACTTTGTTATGTCTGAAGAGGATCTAGTTTGAGGAACCACTAAACAGGCTAACATCTCAGTTTAGAGAGGGCTCCTGTCAGAGAAACACGGATTCCACTGAAATCAAAGCAAGTACCTACGTCAAATGTATGGGGAAGCTTGGATGGAAGAATGTAAACTCCTTGATGCTTTATGAAAAACATATGGGGACCATGCCCCCAAAGAAATCATTAGTTTACATTTGTATAACTGATCTGAAGGCAGGGTGAGACATCATAGAAGATGGAGCCTGCAGTGTCAGACCATGGCATCAAGTTGTGGGGAAAAGTTGAGCTTGTTTGTGCCAGCATGGAAGATGATCATCAAAAACAACAGCTGGTACCAGTAGCTAGCATGATTGCACTAGCTTACACAATTCTCGTGGAAAACGAAAAGTCAGGCAAGCTTTCTGTGTGTGGGATGCCCCAAATGGTGTGTCCAGATCACCAGCAGAGCTTTCTATGAAAATTTTAAGCAATGGAGAACAAGTATTACTTTAAGGAACTGTAAAGAGATGCAAGGCAGGTTTCGTGGCATTACAGTGTGATTGTGAAGGCAGCATAATCAAAATCGTGGTTACAAAGAGGTGGAAGTGGTCAGGCCCAAACACGAGCAGATTGGTCAAGAGTTGGTCACTGCAAGAAATGTGGCGAGAATGTTCAAGGTCCTTTTGCCTGTTGACTTTCCAGAGGACAAAGAAACGATAACATCTGCTTATTCTGAGAGTGTTTTGAGAAAGTACGTAAGCTGTAACAGAAAAAACACCCAGGAATACAGGTTTGGCGGTTCAAATCCAGCAGCAGCTCTCCAGGAGCAAGGCTGGGTAGCTCCCATGACCACCAGAGGGCAGTGATGCCAAAACAAGAAAAACACCCAGGAAGTCTTCACCCAAGAGTCCTTTCCCACCCCACTGTTCATCCCTCCCATCTAACAAAAACAATTTGTGAGAGTTTCCAAAGGACGTCATCCGACACTCACCTAATCACACTTACTGGGTTCCTTTAGATTTCTTTTTGTTTCCTAACCTTGGAAACCCTTGACATAAATGTCCTTCTGTTAATAATGTAAAAGCCACTGCACTGACATGGTCAAGTCATCAGCAGTCTTAATTTTTTAGGTATAAGCTAAGCCGCCGGCATCATTTTCTACAAGTGCTTTGACCTTGGCTGGTGGCAAAGGTATATAAGAGTTTGTTGAAGGGCAGTAAGGACTACTTCTTGCGCGATGACTTAAATTATTTATGAGAACCTTGTTGCAAAATGAAAAAAGTCCTTATGACTTTAATTAAAATTAATTAATTAATTAATTAATTTTTTAGGCATCACTGCCCTCAGGTGGTGGGAGTAGGAGGCCCAGCCTTTGCTCCTGGGAGCCGGAATTGAACCTCCATCCCAGTGGGCTGCAGTCCCGCGCACAACCACTACGCCACCGGGGCTCAGCCCCCTTGTGACTTTTAATGAGGGAAAGTATGACGCATTTCACCCCCCAACAAGATACCCACATATTTTTCAGAAATAGATTAATGTATCAACTAAGCAATGAGAACAAGTCTATATAAAGGACAAGAATTTGAAAGTAAATAAATATCGCTTTCACATGAAATGCAATATAAGGAAGGTCAAAGAGCGAAAAGAAGACTTGATGGTGGGCCAGGTGCAGGAAGGAGGTTGGGCTTAATAGACTGTCAGGTAGCTATTAAATATATCTGACACTCTATTACTTGAGACTTAGAATATAAACAAAACGTGGCAATGCTTCAAAGCACATGGAAATGACACAGGCATTCAACAGATGGAAGATTTGCAAAGGATGCTAGCCCTTCTTTTTCGGTCATTGAATACTTGGCATTATTTGGGTTCATCTCAACTTGGCACGTATTTAAATGCTTATCCATACAACATTCTTAGGTTGTGCAACTGCATGTTTTGCTGAGTAAATTAGTGAGTGGAACTTTGCCCAAGTCTGTAATGTTAAAAACATTACATTTTTGTGTAAAAAGCCAAGCGATGATTTTTTGTGGCTTCACATGTCTCTGATACCTGGACAATGAGCCAGGAAGACAGAAGAACGGATGCCTTTGAATTGTGATGTTAGAGAGCAATGTGGACTCTATGGTGATGTTAGAAGAAATAAACAAATTGGTCTCAGAAGAACTACAGCTAAATGCTGTTTAGAATTAACACCACTGGAGAGACCGAGCCCTAGAAAAGGATTAGAGACAGGGAGAGAAATTCTCAGTGAGGTGGGATGACATGACCCATGCAGCCATCACTCAAACATACCATTGGTCATGAAGCATGGCATTTTACCACATATCACCATATCAGGAATTGCAACCAGTTGAACAGCCACTGAAAACAACACACCATGTCTATCTACCCTGCCTTTGGTTGAAAAGTTCTTACATCAAATTTTCACAAAAACATCAACAGGAGTTGCCCGAAGAATGGTGTTACTTTTTCTGAGCTGTAATGGTCAAGCATAGAACTGTTTTTGCATGATCCATTTGTGCAGAAAACATGACTGCCCTGAGTAGTCTATTGACCCACCTTCCCATCCTGGTGCATTTCCCATCTCCTGTCCTGCTTTGTGTCTTCCAAAAAGAGTGTGGAGGTTGATTTCTGTAGACTGGATAATTCCTGCTTCCTGGTTAGCTGCCTCTGGATTGGGTTTTGTCAACGGGAGGGACCTGCAGGAATTGAAAGGGTGGGAGAATCCTGCAAGGCATTAATCGCCTCTCCTAAACACCTTGTCTCACTGTGGTTTGAGAGTGGCTGCTTTTATTTTGGAGCTGCGGATCCTTTTCGTTGGGTCTCTCTCTCCTTGTGCAGTGCTACTGGCTAGGCTTTTGCCTTCTCATGGAACATTGATGGGTCAGGCCCACAGAGAAGTGCTTCAAAAGAAAGGCCTGGAAATCTACTGCCTAAAAGCCAAACTCCGTGATTGGATTGTATGGCCATGAGCTATACAATACCAGTAAAATGATAAAAAAAATTCAACCATTCCATGGAGCCTGATGCTACCCTGACTACAAGGGGACTAACATAAATCAGAATCAATCAATCGATCGGTTATGATTGAGTTGTTGGATTGTTTACAATTGTTAGCGCTGTTTTCCTACCAGATACCCATCTCATCTCTCCCCTTTGTAGAAAGACTCCCCCAAAGATTAAAAAAAAATTCACCCTGTCCAGGGCCCCAGCAAAGTCTTCTTTTTCGAACCTTGTGGGCACATTGACTTCATCCTGTTACTAGCGTTTTTGATGTCTTCTGGGTCCTTGAAGCCTACCCATACCTTTGTCAATTTTCTCCGTGGAACTCTTTGAGTGGACATCTGTTTCCGCTAATACCCAGACAGATCCAAAGGTGAAGACCTCAGTAATCACCAGGCAACAGTGTGGACAGTGAGAGACACTGAGTCACCAGGGTGAGGAGGAGGGAGGAACTGATGATGACAGGTGGTGAGGGAAGGCTTCCTAAGGGCTCAAATATCACCTTTTCCAAAAGACCTTCCCTGGTGGCCAGGTTGGGCTGAATTTCCTAGAGAACCAAACCTGATGACAGTCACTATGTCCAAGAAAGGACTTTATCTCAGGAAGGTGCCCCAGCCCTTGTGCAAATCAAGTCCAAGAGTCCAATGTCAGTCGGGCACTCTTCAGACTCACAGAGCCCAGGCTGAAAGGTCGAGCAGGAAGCGGGGAGATCACAGGTCAGTGAGCCCTGTGGATCCAAGGTCAGGGGGAACACTGTGAGGCTTTGACAGCTGTCAGGGTTAGGCAATCCACATGGGGCCATTCCTGGACGCAGACACAGAGTCCCAGTGAAGTCCCAGTGAGGAGGAAGATAAGGTGACAGGGAGAGAGCGAGGCAGTTTTCAGGGTCCCTTGCTCATACAAAAGTCCTTAAAGAGGTGTCAGCAAGCTGCTACTTGAGTGACAGGCTTGGCTCCATCCTTAGCCAGGAGTGTCTCCTTGACCTGAAGTCATCCACTATCACAGCATGGCAGTCACCCATCTGTGGCAGTTTAAGCACTGGGAGTGTAGGGGTGGAGTCTAGCCTGTCAATCTGGAGATAGCCAATGAGGCCTCTGTGTGGGCATGGCTTTCTCCTGAGAATTCTGGGAAGTCTTGCGGTATTTCCCAATTGAAGGCGAGAGACCATCGACTCAGTTCTTTGGAGACGAATTACTGACAAGATGAGATGACAATATACTGATAGATACTGATTCCTGAAGACTGGATGAGCTAGAGGAGAAGCCACATGGGTTTATCCGGATGGAACCAAACTTCTGGAGCCAAAGAAGCTGTGTGGAGACTCCTGCCAGTGCTGAGATGCTTGGGAAGCCACAGGGAGACCCATACCAGCACTGAGATTCTTCTACCACCAATGAATACTGCTGATGGACCCTGAGTCCTGGAAACGAGGATCCATCGGAGACCCCGGCCAGCGCTGGGATGCTTCTACCACCTCTGGATGCACAAGACTCTGCACCCACTGGCTGTGATTGTCCTGGTGTCATTGCATGTGCTTTGTGAGTCGGAAGGAGACTTTATAGACTGGGATCAGACATTTGGGCTAATATCAGACTTGTGACTTTGGACTGGGATGGGATGCTTTCCTAATGTTCCGTTCCTCTTGTATATAAACCTTTCCCTTATATCCACATGTGTGCTTATGAATTTGTTTCTCTAGTCTATCCGGACTAACACACGGTGACATTGAACTCTTCATGCTCCCCTTATCACTACACAGTTTGGAATACAGGTAGACTTCCTGTGAGTGGATAAGTTCTGGAGAACAGCTTTGCTTAAGTGGACTTCTGGGTATTCAATGTAACTTTGCCATTTTGTTTTTATTATAAAACCAGAGAGAAAGTTCTCTAGGGTGGAACACTTTGGTATTTTGATCTCCTAGAAGACCTTGCCAATTCTCTCCCTCATTCTTTGCACGCTTTCCCTCTCAGCAGTGCCTCCACCCTAACACCTCATCACATCCCACCAGCAACCGGTTTCTCTTCCGGCATAATGGAATATGGATATATGCTTGAAATTCAGACCCCCCCAAATCACGGGAGATCCAGTTTGCAACATTTTCTGGGTTTGCTGTCATCTGTTATTCATATTGAAGTTTATCTCTGCTGTATTTGTCATTGTGGGTCGCCTTCTTGAATTTTTGTTATGTGGCTTTCTGTTCTTTGATCTATGAAATCTAGGCTTGTTGAACCTAGAGAAATAGCATGTAGAATAAAGGTTCCTGGGGGTACACTGGGATAAAGGGATATCAAGAAGTTCAAGAAAAAAGAGAATTTTTTTTTTTTTTTAGTTTTTTAAGGCATCACTGGCCTCTGGTGGTGGGAGTAGGAGGCCCAGCCTTTGCTCCTGTGAGCTGGAATTGAACCTCCAACCCAGTGGGCCGCAGTCCCGCGCACAACCACTACGCCACCGGGGCTCAGCCCAAGAATGTTTTGAAACGGATGGTGGTAAGCAGTTCTGCAATACTGCTTGATGTGATGGACCTATGGAGTGATAGATGTGTATTAGCTCCCAATAATTTTTTTTTTTTAATCAGGGAAGATCGTGAACACAGTCCACCACTACCACAAATTATGCAGTCGAGTTGCCTATATTTGGGGGAAATCGTAGGGGTCAGCACATCTGGAGTGCAATGGATAAGCCTCGCCTTGGGAAAACCACCTTCATGATCATTGCATCTCCCCTGCCAGGTAAGTATTAAAATATTTTTTTGAAGAAAAAAATATGGAAAAAATTCCATTGTTTTTTAATTCCATTTCCACACGGTTTTGGGGAAGTCCTTATCTACATTGATATTATATTTAAAAATCAGTTGTTTTCAGCAGATATCCTGGAATAGAATCCCTGAAAAGCCTCCTAGTGCAATACACCCACAAGTACTTATTAAATAAATTTATTTAAAAATTTACATCTTTACTTATCTGCCAAGAAAGTAAGGAATCCTCAGAAAGCAGATGTACCGGTAATTGAAACCAAAGAGGAGACTTGGGAACATGAGACTGCCAGAGCCTGGGGCTAAGTGGGATCAAGAGCTCACGTCTTAGCCAAGTGTCCAGCACACAAAACTCTGGGGTGCAGGGATTACGGCTCCACGTGCTGATGTTATGGCTGGTCTCTGAGCCCTCACGATGCCCTGCAATGCCTGGGCTGCAAAATCCTGGTCCTTACGGAGTCTGTGCAGGAGAAAGCCTAGTGCATACTGCCCTCTGGCGATGATACTGTATATTAGACCGAGACCTGTGGTTTGATAGAACTTTATAACATGACTATCAATCCGGGAAAGGAATTCCTGGAAGGTGCGCGTGGTTACATGCTCAACGACTGAGCGAGAGAAAGATGGGTGGATGGGTGGATGAAATGCACCCTGAGGTGTCGTGGATAGATGGCCAGTGAACAGCAGCTGCAAGATCACAGCCTTGGAAATTCTGTGGGGCAGGTGCACTCTGCTCAGGGAGCCCCCAAGAGACACAACCAACAACCAGTCTCCAGGAAACCAGGCCCCTGCTGTGAGAGGTGGTGACATGTGCTGGGTCAGCTGGGGGGGCTGAGACATCACAGTTAAGATTGGGTGTCACTTAATCAGAGTGACCCCACAGGATAGCGTAGAACTGCCTCATGGGATTTCTTTCTTTTTTTAACTTGTGTTTTTCTTTCTCTCTCTCTTTCTTTCTATCTTTTATTGGGGACTCGTATAACTCTTATCACCATCCATCCATCCATCCATCCATCCATCCATCCATCCATCCATCCATTGTATCAAGCACTTTTGTGCATTTTTTGCGAGCATCATTCTCATATCATTTGCTTTCTACTTGAGCCCTTGGTATCAGCTCCTCATTTTTTTCCCTCCCTTCCCGCACCCCCCACCCTCATGAACCCTTGAAAATTTATAAATTATTATTATTATTTTATATCTTATACTCTCTGACATCTCCCTTCACCCACTTTTCTGCTGTCCATCCCCCAGGGAGGAGGCTATATGTAGATCCTTGCAATCGGTTTCCCCTTTCTACTCCACCGTCTCTCCACCCTCCCGATATTGCCACTCTTGCTGCTGGTCCTGAAGAGATCATCTGTCCTGGATTCCCTCTGCTTCCAGTTCCTATCTGTACCAGGGCACATCCTCTGGTCTAGCCAGATTTGTAAGGTAGAATTGGGATCATGATAGTGGGGTGGGGTGGGGGTGAGGGAGGAAGCATTTAAGAACTAGAGGAAAGTTGTATGTGTTATCATTGTTACACTGCACCCTGACCGGCTCGTTTTCTCCCTGTGGCCCTTCTGTAAAGGGATGTCCAGTTGCCTACAGACGGGTCTTGGGTCCCCAATCTGCACTCATTCACAATGATTTGAGTTTTGGATGCCTGGTACCTGATCCCTTTGACACCTCATAATCACAAAGACTGATGTGCATCTTCCACGTGGGCTTTGTTGCTGCTGAGCTAGATGGCTGCTTGTTTACCTTCAAGCTTTTAAGACTCTAGACGTTATATCTTTTGATAGCCAGACATTATCATCTTTCTTCACCACATTTGCTTATGCACCTGCTTTGTCTTCAGCAATTGTGCCGGGAAGGCGAGCATCATGGAATGCCAGTTTAATAGAACAAACTCTTCTTGCATTGAGGGAGCACTTGAGTGGAGGCCCAATGCCATCTGCTACCTTAAAACTAAGTCTATAAATATATGCACATAGATATATTTCCCCATCCTCATATATGTCTAGCTAGATAAGATAGGCTGGATAAACTACCTGGAGGAGAAAACAACAGACCGATGGTTCTGGTGGGACATGGGAGTGGAGGAAAGAAAGTGGAGGAAAGAAGTGGTGTTCACAAACCCAGGGCAAGAGAACAAGAAGTGATCGAAAATCAGTGGTGAGGAGGATGTTGGAGGCCTGGTAGGGATTGATCAAGGGTCATGAAACCGAGAGGAATCACTGAGCGTGATAGTGGGACAAGAGGAAAGGAAAAGTAAATAGAGGAAAGAAGTAGAAGGCAAAGGGCATTTATAAATTGTCTCTAAGGAAGTGAACTGCCTCATGAAGTAACTGGTGAATTCCAAACAGGGACCTTCTTGCTCGCAGTCAAGCACTTAATCTTTGTACCATTACCCATTATTTCCTTCAGATAGACCTGTGGGTTTGACTTTCCCCGCATAAAAGTTTAGAATTTGAAAGTCCAGAGAGACTATTTAAAAAAATAAGCTGAGCCCCGGTGGCGCAGTGGTTGTGTGTGGGACTGCGGCCCATAGGGTTCATGGTTCAAATCCAGAAGCAGCTCTCCGGGAGCAAGGCTGGGCTTCCTACTCTCTCCAGGGCAGTGATGCAGGGGGAGGGGAGAGGAAATAAAGTGGCTTGCTGGGTTTTAGCGCCATCTTGTTAGAAACCTCTGAGCCACGAGAGCCAAGTGGAGGAAGAAGAGAATGCGCAGACTGAAGCTCAAGAGAAGAGAGATGAGGCGGAGGTCCAAGTAAAGGTCCCAGGGTCCCCGCAGAAGCCACAGCTGCAGCGATGCTGGGAGGAGTCGTTGACTGCATGATGCCCACCCACCGTCTGGATCTGGAACATTCGATCTCCGCCAGCGCCTGAGAGACCCGCCTTGCTCACACCTCAGCAGTCTGGCTTTGAGCTGTTGCCCGGACCTAAGACCCCCAGACTCGTTCTGCCCTCAGTTGTGGCTCCATGTAATGTGCACAATAAGTCATCTCTTCTGCTGTCTTAGCTGAAGAATCTATCTATCTATCATCTATCTATCTATCTATCTATCTATCTATCTATCTATCTATCTATCTACCTATCTATCTATCTATCTATCTATCTATCTATCTATCTACCTACCTACACACACACACATATAGTGGTAGGTGATCAGTGCACATGCCAAGAAACTCCTCAAACTCTGAGCAAGATAAATACAAAGAGATCCAGGTATAGACACAGTGTAGTTTTTTTTTTTAAGGCAGAAACCTAAGATATAGAAGATCTTAACAGAAGGAAGAGGAAAATGACTTATGACACGCAGGGGAGTGAGTAAGACTAGGCGTTAGCTTTTCTTTAGAAACCACGAAGGCAGAAGGCAGTCCTGAAGAGACACCTTCTAACCAAGAACCTGGTGTCCAGAAAAGCTATTTTTCCAACACGAAGGTAAAATTATTGAAATGCTGCTAGATGAAAAACAAACAACAGAGACTTTGTGGCTAGCAAACCTACATAAATGCTAGAGGTTTCATCAATCTATAATTCTGATCATAAATGGGAAAATGCAGAACAGAATTCCAAACTCTCATGGAATCCAAATTTTCTGGTGTCATGCAGACTGAACGAATCCCTGAAACTATTGCCCTGAGATAATTTTTTAAGGCTGAGCTATTCAACCAAAGTGATCTCCTGAACTATTTTTATTTTTTTATTTTGAATTTTTTAACCCTAATCCTACTCCTGAACTATTTTAAAAGCCAAATGATAGCTTAGCTTATTTGTAAAGAATGTTTGCCTTGATAATTATACTTCTTTATATAGGACCAAATGAATATTTAAACAGGAAATTTATAAGATTGTGAGCATATGTTGATGGGGAGAAACAACTTGGATGAGGAGGGTGAGACTGTTGTACAAGATGAAGGATACACTCAAAGTCACTGAATTGCATATTGGAAATTATTCACTTCATATACTCAATAAGAAGGTAAATAATTTTTTAAATACTATAAGAAGTTCTTCAGGCTAGTGGTAAGAAAATTCAGCAGGAAATTAAAATTGACATGAAAAAAATTTTAAAGGCTAGTAATAGTAATTGCATAATTATAAAAGCAGTTTAAAAGACCAAATACTCGTAATGATATGTAATATGATTATATCATCTACTTTACATACAACCTGGAATTACAAACCAATCCCTGTACATCTGTCCTTGAGACTATACAGAGGAAGAGGGCAAATGTCATCCTGGACACCTAAGCCTCTGGTAACGTACCACGGTTTGTAGAAAGGAATGGGTGCTGCTTTGTGACACATCAGAACGTTACTCACCACATCCCTGTATGTTAAAGATGTTTTGAGTGTATCCCAAAGTGTTTTAAAATGAATTTCATGCATACAAAGGGGTAAACATTTCACCCACAGATGTTAGATTGGAACGCTACCCACTGTGTTTTTCGGACCATTAAGACACACCCAGTTTTTAGAGCAGGAAAACAAGAAGACATTTTCGGAACCAAATAGTATCAGTACACTAAAATATTTATTAAAATAAAGTAACATACAGTAATATCTAACAGTGTAAACTCAACAGTGGTGGTAAGAACCATCATCACTTTCATTAACAAGTGAGGGGAGGCATGTGCTGTGCCCATCATGTGACCTGACTGACATTGAGACTTTAGGAGGCGGGACTCTCCCCCTCCCCCAACACACAGCAATCCACGGCATGCAGACAGCAGTGGACAGTAAGTGGGCCCATGGGATCATGAACAAATGTGCTGGGGAACCACACCTTTGGACCATCAGATGCACCCTTGTTTTAAAAGAGAGGCGTCTTATAGTCTGATTCATGCTCTGATTCATGCACAAATTCAACTTAAAAGGCAGACATCCAAATGGTGGAATTTGCCTCTTGGAGCTGTGCTGCACGTTTTTCCGTTTGTTCAGTACATGAAGGCTAGGGTCTATTTGTACCTTTGAATCTAAAGTGTAGCTCCTGAAGACAGCACGTGGCTATTTTTTTGTTTGCTTGTTTGTTTGTGGGCATCACTGCCCTCTGGTGGGAGTAGGAGGCCCATCCTTGCTCCTGGAGAGCTGCTGCTGGATTTGAACTGCCAACCTTGTGGGCCGATGTCCCACACTCAACCACGACGCCACCGGGGGTCAGTCCAGCTATTTTCTTTTTCAGCCAGTCTAACCATCGCAGCCTTTTTATTAGCTTGTTTAATTCCTTCACATTCAGCACCACTGTCGATGGAGTTTGAACTATGACTGCCTTTTTACTTTGCTATCCATATAGGTGGGGACTCCGGTGGTGTTGCGCCAGCAAGTTGGACTGTGATCCCCAGGTTGGCAGTTCAAAACCACCACTGCTCCTCTGGAGAAAGAGGGGGCCTTGCTATGCCCAGAAACTCACTGGGCCAGTTCTACCTTGTCCTCCAGCGTCACTGTGAGTCAGAGTGGACTTGATGGCAGTGAGGTTGGTTTTTATTTTTAATCTCTCTTTATGACGTCTTTGATTTTCTCTATTTCTTTCTCTTTTTTTTGTGGGTACCACTGCCCTAGTGGGAGTGGGAGGCCCAGTCTTGTTCCTGGAGAGCTGCTGCTGGATATGAACCGCCAACCCTGTGGGCTGCAGTCCCGCACACAATTACTATGTCACTGGGGCTCAGTCCAGATTTTCTCTATTTCTTTTAGCTGCTTTCTTTGGCAATAAATGAATATATTTTAGTGTAACTCTTTTTTTCCCTATTTTTTTTTTTGGTGTGGTATCACTGTCCTGGTGGGAACTCTCATTTCTTTCTTCTTCTTCTTTTTTTTTTTTTGTGGGCATCACTGCCTCTGGTAGTCGTGGCACTACCCAGCTACCACTGGATTTGAACAGCCAAACCCGCAGGCTGCAGTTCCACACTCAACCACTTACGCCACCGGGGCTCAGCCCACATTTTTTTTTTTTAATAATTTTATTGGAGGCTTTTACAGCTCTTATAACAATCCATACATCAATCGTATCAAGTGCATTTGTACATATGTTGCCCTCATAATTTAAAAAATATTTTCGGTCTGTCTTCTTCCTCAAAAATGTAGAGTCTCAAAGGACCTCAATAAGCAAGGCCTCTGTATCCCTCAAAGCAAAGAGAAATCAACCTTTGGAAATTTGAGTTTAAATAAACCCACATCTTCTACATCTGAAAGAAAAGTCTCTGTGTTGGGCAAGAGAACAAGTGGCCCTGGCTCCTGGAACATCAGTTGGGTGTTTTTTCCAATTCTGAAAAAATCAAGGACCCAAGACCACTGAATGACGAAGCATTCATACAGCAGTGTCTTAGACAGCTCTGTGAGTTTATTACAGAAAATGGTTATGCTTATAGCATATCTACAAAATCTCTACACGCTCCTTTTGTGAAAGACTTTCTAAAGGTCTTCACTTTTCTGTATGGCTTGCTGTGTCCTTCAGATAAGCTTCCCGACACAAAGTTTGAAGAAGAAGTTCCCAGAATCTTTAAGGATCTTGGGTTTGTATCCTTTTGCTTTGTCCAAAAGCTCCATGTCTACAGTGGGGGCCCCCCACACATGGCCTCTCATTGTGGCAGCCTTGGTTTGGCTAATAGACTGCATCAAGTTAAACACTACCATGAAAGAAAACTCACCACCTTCATTTGATGGTGGACAGTCTTGGGGAGGAGAAACTGAAGATGGAATTATTCATAATAAGTTGTTTTTGGACTACACCATCAAATGCTTTGAGAGTTTTATGACTGGTGCTGATACTTTGGAAGAAATGAACACAGAGTTGCAATCAAAGCTGAAGGATTTATTTAATGCAGATCCTTTCAAGCTGGAATCATTAACAGCAAAAAAACAAACAAAAAAAAAACATTGAATGAGCAGATTGCAAGACTGAAACAAGAGACAGAAAACGAACCGAATCGTCTAGAGTCATTGAGAAAACCGAAAGCATCCTTGCAAGCAGACTTTCAGAAATACCAGGCTTACATGAGCAATACGGAATCTCATTCAGCCATCCTTAACCAGAAATTAACTGGGCTTGGTGAAGATATTACTCGAGTAGAACTAGAATGTGAAACAATAAAACAGGAGCACACGGCCCTACAGAATATTGTTGATAACCAGAAGTACTCACTTGCAGACACTGAAAGGATAAATCATGAAAGAAATGAATTTCAACAGACCATTAACAAATGAACCAAGGAACTCCAGACTGACCAACAGCTGTTGTGGAATGAGGAATTAAAGTATGCCAGCGACAAAGAGAAGATTGAAGCACAGTTAGCAGAATATCACAAGTTGGCTAAAAAATTAAAACTTACCCCTCAAGGTGGTAAGAATTCCAAAGGGCATGACTTTGAAATTAAGTTTAATCCTGAAGCTGGTGCCAACTGCCTTGTCAAATACAAGACTCAAGTTTACGTACCCCTCGAGGAACTCCTGAATCAAACTGAAGAAGACATTAATGACGCTCTAAATAAAAAAATGGATTTAGAGGCTAGCTCAGAACAACTGAATATCATGGTAACAGAAAGCAAGAGAAATGCGCCATCTCTAAAAGAAGAAGTTCAAAAGCTGGGTGACCTTTACCAGCACAAAGTTAAGGACGCTGAGGAAGAGGACAAAAAAGGGTGCTAATGAGTTTGACCCCTTGGAGGAACACAAGCACCGCGGGAGAGTGTTCTTCATGAGGGCCTCAGTGAAGCAATGGATGAACTTGCCGCTATTGAGGGGGAATCCCAGCTGGCTGTACAGACCACAAGTGAAGAAAGGCAGAAAGTGGGAAACAACTTGCAGCGTCTTCTAGAAATGGTTGCTATGCACGTAGGGTCTGTGGAGAACCATCTCGAGGAACAACTTGTTAAAACTGGAAGAGATTATGAAGACTACATGTCTGAAGAGCTCTTAGAAAATAGTAGAGATATTGGAGACAAATAGAAGAAGAAAGCTGCTCTACGTAAGGCTTCTGACGAATGAAAATGTGGCTTATCTAAGAAAGAAATTAACTGTAAATCTTGGATTATTTTCTAAGTTTGAAACTCTCTCCAACGTATTCTTTTTTTTTTTTTTTTTTTTGTCCCGGGCATCACTGCTCTCCGGTGGTGGGAGTAGGAGGCCCAGCCCCACTGCGGGAATTGAACCTCCATCCCAGTGGGCCGCAGTCCGGCACACAACCACTATGCCACCGGGGCTCAGCCCTTCTCCAACATATTCTATACCCATCTTTACAATGAAGTCTTATGAACCTATCTTCCCAAGCCGGTGTACTATTTGTATGTGTTTTATAATTTTAGTTTGTTAACCTAAAATATGTATAATTTGGATGGACATCCTTAGATGTATAGAGTTAATAAAATTGAGTTAAGCAAAAAACAAAGACAGTTTCTTTCTACTTGAGCCCTTGATATCAATTCCCCTTTTCCCCCTCTCTCCTCCACCCTCCTTCTCTTGTGGCCCCTTGATAAATTATGTATTATTATTATTATTATTTTAATATCTTACACCATCCACTGTCTCCCTTCACCCATGTTTCTGTTGTTTGTCCCCTGGTGGGGGCAAGAGCTGTTATGCATTAATCCTTGTGATTGGCTCCCCCCTTTTCCCTCTGCTTCCCCCTCTTCCTTCTATCCTTATGGTACCACTACTCTCATTGTGTTTCCTGAGGGGTTTATTGATCCTGGATTTCATGTGTCTAGAGCTCTTATATGCGCCAGTGTACATGCTCCCATCTAGTCGGTTTTATAAGGGAGAACTGGGGTCATGATAGTGGGAGGGAGGAAGCATTAAAGAAATGGAGGAATGTTGTGTGTTCCCTTGGTCCTGTGTTGCACCATGGCTAACTTGTTCCTTCTTTGTGATGTTTCTTTGAGGGGATGTCCCATTGTCTACAGATGGGTTTGGGGTCTCCACTCTGGTCACCCTGGTTCACATAAATATAATTGTTTGTTTTGGGTCTTCTGATACCGGATCCCATCAGCACCTTATGATTACATAGGCTGGTGTGTTTTGTTCATGTGGGTCTTGTTGCTTCCCTGCCAGATGGTGGCTTGTTTAACTTCAAGCCTTTGAGACCCCAGACATTATATCTTGTAATAGCCGGGCACCATGAGCTTTCTTACCACATTTTCCTGTGCATGCATTTTCCGCTGTTAGCAGCCTGCTGTGGTGCCACTATACCAAGAGGGAGCAGCAATCTGTCTTCAGTGATCACATTGGGCGGGTGAGCATCACAGAATGCTAGGTTATTAGGACAAAGTGTTCTTGCGTTGAGGGAGTACTTGAGTAAAGGCCCAATGTCCGTCTACTATCTTAATACTTAGCATTTAAATATATGTATGTAGATCTATATCCTATAGTTATATATTATTATATTTACACACTTCTGTAAACGTCCTTTGCCTCCTAGTTCTTTCCTTTTACTTTCTTCCTGTCCTGCTATCATGTTTGATCTTCATTTGGCGCTCAGTAATGCCTCTTAGCTACAGTGCACCATCAAATCCCACCATTCCCTCCTCACCATCGATTTTAGATCTCTTGTTCCTTTGTCCCTGGGCTTGTTGGTTCCCCACATCCTCCTCTTGTTTCCCCCGCAACGGTTGACCCCGTTTTCTCCTTGGGGTTGTTTATCCTGCCTATCTTATCTGGATAGACAGGTCGGTTTGCTGACTCTTCTGAGTGTTTTCCAGTTGGGTCTGGTGGGTTTTCAAGCCCTGCCCACCGATTCCAGAGTCTGTTTTCAGGATTACTGGAGGACTTTGCTGTTTTGCTCCCCTTGTTGCTCTGTTTTGCTCCCTTTATGTTTCACCCTAAGTCATTTTCTTAGTGAAAATAATGTCAGATAAGTAACTGGAGCCCAATTAAGAGGAACAGGTATCGTCAATAAAAAGAATAGATGTAACACACTCTACCAAATGGATGAAATTCTTCATTTTATTAGCTTCTGTGACAGACATAAACTGTACAAATGAATAATTGTGGTGGTGTACTGTTGACTTCATGCTTTACATAGATGTGACCTGTATAACAATAATGACAGTCACAAGGAGAAGTAGCGGAGCCATATAGGAATATTTCTATGCTGACCCAAACTCCCTGCCATCGAGTCCAGTTGAGGCTCCTATATCTTACTGAAATTAAATTCGTGTCATTCTCGAGTGCGTTTTGTTAAGATGCGTGTGGCAGACCCTGCAGCAACCATTAAGAAAATGGTGCAAAACAATGACAGTAAGTAAAAAAAAAGCATTGCTGCTGGGGTTTCAGTGCATAAATGAGGAGGTTTATTCCAAATAAAACATGCTTAAACTTGTTTCTGCCATCAGGGCAGGGCTGGAGACAAACCCCCTCCGGAACGCCCTTGTCTTAGTGTAGTTGATGTGAATGTTGTCAGGTGCTGTTGCTCTGTTTTGATTCTCAGTTACCCTACGCACACCAGAGAGAAGCACAGGCCTATCCTCGGCTACCCTCACAATTGTTAGGCCTTCATAGTTGTACCCATCGTAGCCACTGTGCCAATTCATCTGTGGAGGGCCTTCCTCTTTGTGGATGGCACACTTATTTCGCCACCCGTGGTATCCTTTTCCAGAGACTGGCCTTTCCCGACAATGTTTCCTGAGTGTGTGAGACAAAGTCTTGCCATTGCTGCCTCTCAGGAGCATTCTGGCTGTACTTCCTCCAAGACCGATGGGTTTGTTCTCTGGTCCTCCGTGGCACTTTCCACAGTCTTCAGCAGCACCGTCATTCAAATGCACCAGTCCTCCCCTGGCCACCCTTCTCCCCGGCTCAGATTTCACGTGTACATGAAGGGATTGAGAAGACCATGGCTGGGGTTCCAGGCAATGTCTTTAAAGAGGGCTTGGGAAGTCTTATTGGTTCAGTGCGATCATGTCGTTGGATTTCCTGACCTCTGCGAGCCTTGATCGGGGATCCAATTAAATGAACTCCTTTCTAACTTCAGTATTTTTCCATTGATCGTGATTTTGTCTAGTGGTTCATGTGTGAAGTTCTTTTTCACACCGAATTGTAATTCGTACTGTGGTCTTTGATCTTCAGGAACAAGTGCCTCAAATCATTTCTGTGAGCAAGGTTGTGTCTCTATATGTGGCAGGTTGTAAGTGAGCTTTCTAGTCCTGATGCGATGTTCGTCTTCACATAGTTCAGCTCCTCAGATTTTTTTTTGTTTTCTTTTGTTTTTTGCATCACTGCCCTCTGGTGGTTGTGGGAGCTACCCAGCCTTGCTCCTGGAGAGCTGCTGCTGGATTTCAACTGCCAAGCCCGTGGGCTGCAGTCCCACACTCAACCCCTACACCATCGGGGCTCAGCCCTCAGCTTCTCAGATTTTATACTCATCATAAAGGCTGAATAAATATCGTGACAGGCTGCAACAATACTACAACTTTTGTGATTTTAGAGCATGCAGCATCCCCTGGCTCTGTTCAAATGACTGTCTCTTGGTCTATGTACAAGGGCTGTACGAGCTCAGTTAAGTGTTTAGGCATTCTGATTCCTAAATGCAGTGCTATTTATAGTTACTATGATCTGCACAGTGAAATGCAGAATCAAGGAAACACAAGTAAACACCCTTCTAGTCTCTGCTTTCAGCCAAGCTTCACCTGAGACTATGGTCCTGAGACGCATTCTCTCAAGGCGTTTGCTTATGTCTGAGTTTTCATAACTTTGTGCCCTGAATGCCCCCCCACCCCACATTCCTGAATGTATGCGCAGCAAAGGTAAATACACACATACAAATATCTTCCATCAAGCCTATTTTCTGGGATATAGGCCTGCTCTTCCTCTCCCTTTTCTACCTCTTTCGCCTGTGTATCCTTTCAACTATCTGCATACAGACTCCCATTGTGATAGGATTATATCTATGTCAGTATTTGCCTCTGTTGCTTTTAACTCTTGAAAATCTCCCAGTAGCTTCCTCTGCTGCCATAATTTTTTCCACTGAACTCCCTCTTAGTTTCTATTGCGTTCCCCTTCAGCCAAGTTTGCACGTATCTATCCCCTAGCCCATGAATTCCCCCCATGTCTCCTCCTCCCACTTCTGTTGCCATCAAATAGTATATTTTTTGTGTGTGGGGGGCTTCACTGTCCTCTGGTGGTCGTGGGAGCTACCCAGCCTTGCTCCTGAGAGCCGCCGGCTGGATTTGAACCACCAAGCCCGTGGGCCGCAGTCCCGCATTCAACCATTGACGCCACTGGGGCTCAGCCCGTCTCATACAATGTTTGTCCTTTTGTGTCTGACTGCTTTCACCCAGCATGATGTCTTCCAGGTCCATGGATGTTGTGAGGTGTTCCTTAGGGTGATCACTATTGAGTGCTGTGCAGTACCCCGTTGTGCACATATTCCAAATTCCGTTCAGCAATTCTTCCATCGCTGGGTTGCATGTGTCTTTTGGCGACGAGGAACTGTGCCCCGATGAACATGGGTGGATGTACACTGAGTTGTGTCATCGATGTACTTCCCTAGGTTCTGTACCATGTCGAGGGGTTGCTGGGTGATACAGCATTTCTATCGCCAAAGTGTTGAGGACGTGCCACACTGCTTTCCATAGGGGTTGCGCCATTTAAAAGCCCCTCCGGTAGCGGACGGGGAGCCCAGGTGGAGTGGTGGGTACAGGTTGGGCTGCTAACTGCAGTTTGAAATCATCAGCCGCTCCAAGAGGGAAAGATGAGATTTTTTACTCCCAGAAAGTTACAGTCTTGGAAGCCCACAGGGACAGTTCTACCTTGTTCTGTATGGTCACTATGTGTTAAAATTGACCTAACGGCAGTGAACGGACAGAGGTGCATGAGCGTTCCAGTCTCTGTACCATTGCCAGTTTTCATTGCTATTTTTCCCCCTTGATCTTTGCTTGTAAGTTGGTGTGGAGTGGCCCGTTATTGCTGTTTTGATTTGTACCTCTCAAATGGCTAAAGAGCGCAGTATTTCTTCATATGTTTTTTGGCTGCCCGAATGTCTTCTGCTCATTGGATTATTTGATTTTTCAAAAAATTGGATTACTTGAATTTTTCTTTTCTTTTCTTCTTTGTGGGCATCACTGCCCTCTGGTGGGAGTGGGAGGCCCAGTTTTGCTCTTGGAGAGCTGCTACTGGATTTGAACCGCCAAGCCAGTCAGCCGCAGTCCCGCACTCAACCACTACGTCGCCAGGGCTCAGCCCCACTGTTGAAGTTTTCGATAGATTTTAGAGGTCAGTCTCTTGTCTGATATATCATTGCTTGTCCAGAGCCATCTAGCCCGGACATGCTTGACCTGGCTATAGTCATGTAGCCTAAACTCTGTCACGGTCTATTTGCCTGAGCTTTGTGGTCTGTTACTTTTGTAACTTTTGCATAGACCTTGAGTTGTGGAGAGCTGGCCTCCTTTGGAGGGTGGTTGTAGGAATAGCCCTGACCTTCGAGGCTTGACAAGATGACATAGGTAGTGAATAGAGCATTTGTGATTATCCTCTGACTTGCAGGTGTGCTGACCTTCACTTGTTAACTTTGAAGATAACTATGTCTCATGCCTCGGCTTGTTGCCTAGGCTTGCTTTCCTTATAAAATTGGTTTATTTCTCCCTAATAAACAGAGCTTGATCAGCATTTGTCTTGCTTCCTGTCTCTGTGTCTTTTCTTCATCCAGGTTTGTCGTGCACTCCCCCCCCCCCCCCGAAGAGTCACTACATGAGGGTCTCGCTGGACGAGACCCCAACAATTGCTCAGATTTTTCTCCAGTCGGTGAGTTCTCATTTTACTCTTTTGGTAAATTCCTTTGATACATACAAGGCTCAAATTTCTAAGATGTCCAGTCATCTAATTTGTCCTCTGCTCTGTGTGTCTTTTTCATTATGTTTGATAATGTACTTATACCATGTATTAAGACTCCTTAAGTTTGTTATTATTTTTTCACTGATGTGCTTTAATAATGACTACTTTTATACTTAGATCTTTGACCTATTGGGTTTATTTTGTATATGGTATGAGATGCCATATTGTTTCATTCTTCCAGTTTTGCCAGTGCTATTTATTAAAGGGATAATCTCTCTCCCCATCAATGTGTTTTGGACCTTTGTCAAGGACCTTTGTGGGTGGATGAATTCGCCTCTAAGTTTTCAATTTGGTTTCTTTGCCTTATATTTTTGTCATTGTATCAGTGCCAGTCTGTTTTGACTACCTTGCCTGTGTAATAGGTTTTGACATTCAGAAGTCAAAGGCCTCTTAATTTGGCCTTCTTTAGTAATGTATTGCTCACTTGAGCTGTCTTTCAATTCCACAAAAAGTTTGTGATTAAAATTTCATCTCTTTAAAGAATGATGCTAGAATTTACATTATGTTTGTTCATTGATTTGGGTAGTATTGACATTTTTACCATGTTAAATATTTCTATCCATGAACATGGTTTCTCGTAGCCATGTTTTTTCATTATATAAGTCTTTTATTTCTCTGGTTACATTATTCTGAAGTGTTTAGATTTTGAATAGTTAATATGATTGGTATTCTTTTCAGAGCTCTCTTTATTATCATAAAGGAACACAACTGATTTTTGGTAGGTTGATATTGTACCTTGATACTTTGCTGAATCTTTCAATTAGTTCAACAATTTTCTTGCCAAGACTTTGGGATCATCTGTGAATAGAGAGAAGTTTGATTTTCTTTGTCACCTTGGATAGCTTTAATTTCTCTTTATTTTCCAGCACAATCTTGAATAAGACTGGTGGTACAGTGGATTCTTGGCTGCTTCCCATTTACAAGGGGAATGTTTTCAACATTTCCCCATCGAGGATAATGTAGGCAATTGGTTTTGTATATATCCTCTTTATTATGTTGCAGGGTTTCCTACGCCTATTTTGTTGAATGTCTTTATAAGGGCGAGGTATTAGGTTTTGTCAAATGTATTTTCGGTGCCAGTTGATAGGATTGCGATAATTGGGTTTGTGTCAATTTGGTGAGATCAAGAATCTCAGTGGTGTGGCAGTGGAATCCAAGTAATCACCCCCAATGTGAATTAACACAATGTAATCCATGCCATGATGGACTCTGTTGTGAGCAGCTAAGTCTCTGTGCGACGATGGAGGTGGAGTGCCACCCTCTCACTCAGGTTACAGGCTGATACAACGGGAGAGCATGGGAGCATGACCTGCTTCCTATAGAAACACACACGCTTGGAAAAGCTTGCCTGCTTTTTGTCGGGTCTAGATTCTGCATCTAAGTTATCAACCTCTGCCTCTTTGGACCTGAGTCAGTGGTCTGCCGTCTGACCTGCCCACTTTGGACTCATTTGCCTGTCCAGTCACAAGCTGACCGGACATTCATCCATCTCTGCAGCCTGGGGTGTTCCTGCCCATCCTGTGTTCACCAGTCCCTGAAGTGTAACTTCATGTAGTTTAGACTCAGAAAGGGGAATTATGACTTTGGTTTATGATCATAAAGAGTCCTTTCACTTGTGAACACATCCTTTAGAGTATTGACTGCATAACAAAAGTGGGTGAGTTTGATCATAAGCATTATATAGATGTTTTTAAATATTTTAAATACCACTTATTTTAAATATCATTTGATTGGGATGGCTCTTACAACTCATAACATTCCATGCATCAATTATATCAGGCATATTTGTACATATGTTGCCATCTTCATTTCCAAAACATTTTCTCCTTGAGTTCTTGGTATCAGCTCCTCTTTTTTCCCCTTCCCTCCCTCACCATCTCATGCTCTTGAATCCTTGATCAATATATTACTTTATTATTTTGCATTGTAGAGTGTCCACTGCCTCCCTTCACTGACATTTATATTATTCATCTCTGTTGGAGGTGGGGGGGGGGGAAGGAGAGCTTAAAGTGACCAGATTTTAACATTGGTAAAGCAGGACACCATTGACCGAGGCAGGAAGTGGTGGTGTAGAGGGGGTATCTCGTTCTCCCGCTGTTCCCTACCTTGTCATGCATTCTTTCCAAAAATCGGGACTTTTTAAAAATGCCACGGGACGTGAGAAAAGTTGTTTGAAATTGGGACTGTCCCGCCAAAAGCGGGACATCTGGTCACAGTGTATATCCAACCTTGTGATGGTTTCCCCCTTTCCCTCCCTTCTCCCTTCTCAACCATCCCCCTCTCCTCATGATATTGCTACTGTTCCTAAGAGTTTATTTGCCCTGAATTCCACGTGTTGAGTGCTCTATCTGTACCAATGTGTGGTTCTCCAGTCTAGCTGAATTTGTAAGGTAGAACTGGAGTCATGATGGGGTGGAGGGAGGGCGGGGGAGAGGGAGGGGGGCATTCAAGAACCAGAGGAATGATGTGTGAGTCATTGGTCCTGTACTATACCTTGGTTGTGTCATCCCTTCCTTAGAATCCTTCAGTGTAGGCATATCCAATTGTCTACAGATGGACTTTGGGTCTCCACAACAGTCCTCCTCAAGATAGATATTTTATATAGCATTCTCACAGGGAAGACCAGTTAAAATGATTATTGATTTAACCTAAATATAGCTTCCAGTCTGATCCCTGGAGTTGGTTTCCGAAATCGACCGACTTCTTCAAAATGTCCAATAGCCAGAGCAAAACAGTCCTACCAGCTAGGCAGAAGAATTTGCAAGAATGGTTCAGGGCTCTCTGACCCAGGCAGTCATGATTCATGCATGTCTAAGTCACCCTAGCACCCCACTTTCTATCAAGGACACCCTCAGGCAAATCCCTAAGGGCTAGGCCATGGCTCTCTGGACTGACTAAAAGCACCCCCCAAACGTACAACTTTCGAGTTCTTTCTAACTTACAGGGATTCTAAAGGACAGGGTCCCATTATACCTGTGGGTTTCTAGGACTGCAACTCTTCACGGAAGTACAAAGCCTCCTCCTCTTTCTCCCGTGAAATGACTGGAAATTTTGAATTTCTGACCTTGGGGTTGGCAAGCCCATTTGTAACCTACCACACCACCAAGGCTCTCTGGAGTGGCTCAGAAGAGTGCACTGTGTCTGAAGGCAAGGCACTTTATATTGACCATGAAATGATTAGAAAGAATGCAATCGAGGCTGAATTTATGTGGAGCCATAAAATGGATTTATGGCTATCACTGTAAGCCCCGGTCTTCCTTCCGCTGAACTGTAGCTCCGGTACAAGCCTCAGGCAGAGTGTGCTTGAAAGTGCATGTCAGCACCTGGGTTAGCAATCTTGTCCTCAGGGAACTTGCTTGGGTGCGTCCTTCATGATTTACTAGGAATAGGAACAGGTTATATGAAACGGTGGGGTACTGGAGGCTATGACTTAGGGCTGGGTGGGATCCAGGTGGTCGAAGCCCCAGAATTAATCTTGTAAACTTTAAAATCTACAGTTGTGTATGCATCCCAGTCAGGGTTCTCGCCTTGTCTCCATTGCCCCATTTTGACAGTGAAGAATTGCTCTGCTGCTAGTAATGTTGTGGGGGAGGATTTCCTTGGTTTTCCCTCCTCTGTAACGAGCTCCATGACCAGGAAGTAATTGGACTTCCTCTTGGCCTCATGCTGATGGCTTCCCTTGTCTGAAAGATTTGTCTTGTCTTCATTCTGTTTAAGGCTTAATAAAGGGGTTTGAATTTGGGTCTTTCCCACCTAGAATACCAGGTAGAGGGAGCAGGTGGGGTGAGGCTCTGAAGTGAGATTGTGCTCAGCGTGCTCACCAACCAGTGGGGAGACTCAGATCGCTGGGACTAAGTGAGAGGTAGGGCAAACAAAAGAAGAGATGAGGTGTTGCGATGTAGGTGATTTTGTCAAATCTGTGATGTGGTGATGTTCACACCAAAGGTCAAATGATGTTCTCATTTACCTGCGAGTGCAGAGAAAACAGTCTGTTTTCAAAGATACAGTAAGCAGTCATTTAAAAAGCAACAATGACACCCCAAACGGTTACCATCCATTTCCTTCCGACTGGATCTCACGTGCATCCAAGTGGAATGGTGTGCTGTAAACCTCCAATGGTTGTGATGCCATGGAAGTCCGTGCCCAGATCTTCCTTCCACAGCACAGCTGGGTGGGTGTCAGCTGCTGACCTTTTGGGTGGCAGCTGAATTCAAGTTGCCTGTGCCTTCCAGACAGCTTGTTCAGAAACGATACTCCACACATATTAGAATACGAGATTCCTCGTCGTCGTTGTTAGGCGTCCCAGAGTAATTTTACCTACAGCCACCCTTTGTACCACCGCGTGGAACAGCCCCCTGCCCGTTTGAGGTTTTTTTTCTTAGAATCCGGGGTGCCTGGGCAGTAAAAACAGTGAATGCACTCAGCTGCTAACCAAAGGTTGTCAGTTCACGTCCACGTACTGGTACCTGCAAGAAAGAGCTGGCAATTTACTTCGGAAAAATCACTTTGTTGGCAAAGTGCCATTGGGTCTGTTCAGACCCAGCGTGACCTTAGGACACTGCCCAGTCCTGGGCAACCATTAGGTTGGAGCCATTGTTGCAACCACTGGGTCCATGTATCCTATAGAGGGTCTTCCTCTTTTCCACTGCCCCTCTACTTTACCAAGCATGCTGCCCTCTTCTAGGGAGGGACTGGTCTCTCAATAACATGTCCAGCCTAGGTCAGACGCAGCCTTGCCACCCTTGTCTCCCTGGAGCATTCTGGCTGTACTTCTTCCAAGACAGATTTGTTGGTTCTCATTTCTAGTGTTCTTCACCACCACCATTCACCCAACGTCTATTCTTCCTTATTCCATGTCCAACTTGCACATGTTTATGAGGTGAACAAAAGTACTCTGGCTTGAGTCAGGAGTCCCCAAGACCTCAAAGTCACATGATACATGAAGAAAAGGTCGAACTCTTTAACAACGTCGGTCTTTTCTTCATTTATCATGTGAGAAAGGGTGTATGTCTCACCACAGGTGTTCGATCTATATGCTGAGAAAGGTCATCAGAAAAACGAGCTTACATGATGAAGAATGTGGCATCAATTGGAGGTGAGAGATTACAGACTCAGTTCCTCAGAGACGCTTGACTGACAAGACAAGATGGCAGCATAGACCCTGAGCCCTAGGAGCTGGAGGAACTGGAGGAGAAGCCCACCTGGGCTTACCATGATGGAACCAGACCTCTGAAGTTGGAGAAGCCACAGAGAGACCCCTGCCAGTGCGGAGATGCTTCTACCGCCACTGGATACTGCTGATGGACCCTGAGCCCTGGAAATGAGGAGCCATGGGGAGACCCCTGCCAGTGCCAGGATGCTTCTACTGTCACTGGATACACAAGACTCTGCACCCACTGGCCTGAGATGGTCCTGGAGTCATTGCATGTGCTTTATGAGTCAGAAGGAGACTTCATAGACTGGTATCGGCCATATGGGCTAATATCGGACTTATGACCTTGGACTGGACTGGTGTGGGATGCTTTCTCAATGTTCCATTCCTCTTGCATATAACCCTTTCCCTTATATCCATATGTGTGTTTATGAATTTGTTTCTCTAGTCTAGCTGGACTAACACAGCTATACTCATGAAAAGAGACAGCTTTAAAATGAAGATCACACCAACCAAAAAAATCATGGAATAAAAGGGGGTCTTAATGAAAGCACTAAGCATCTGTATCAAATCTCAACTGAAGAGTACCCCTCCGCTTACCTCTTTTCATTGTCAAACCAACAAATTCCTTTTGATCTTGAAGCCAATTCCTGTTTCCATGACTTGTTGCCTATTTCCTGATTGACTTACTCAGATCACATTCTGGAAGCAATTACACATTCTGGAGTCAATGAACATCCGTGTGCTTTGGCTCATTTGAGGAGTCGAAAGAATACTGAAGCAGTACACATATTATTCCAAAACAGAACATTGATTTTCTTCCCCCCCCAACCATGGTGCTTCTGATGTTATCTCTTCAAATTATAGCAAGAGAGACAAGTTGGAACTGACTCAGAGTTTCTGCCTAATCAATCCCATGTTCCCACTCTCTCTTCACTTACTTTTTCCTAATCCTCCACACAGAGGAGTAATTTCAATCATCGGCTCTGAGTCTGTGCTGAGTGACTCATGAGTATTTGTGAAGTCTGGACTGCAGGACGCATAGCAGTAAATGATACAGAATGTGGCATCAAGATTGGAGAAGGAGTTATTAACCACGTGCAAGAGGCAGATGATGCAACTTTGCTGGCTGAAAGTGAGGAGGCCAATGAAGATCCAGGATGGCAGCCTTCAGTGTGGCTGGCGACTCAATGTCAGAAAGACCCAGTCCTCACAACTGGACCGATAGGACACACCATGATGCATGGAGAAAAGATCATGCAGGGAGCAGAAAGCATAAACACTGATTAGAACTTAAGTAAAAACAAAAACCAAACCCTTGGCTGTGGAATCACTGCTGACAATGGCAACCCTGTATGTTAAAATGCTCCTTTAGGCTTTCTTGGCTGTACTTTTTTATGGGAGTCCATCCCCAGGCCTTTCTGCTGTGGCAGTGCCGGATGGGTTCTGACCACCAATCTTTGGGTTTGTAGCTGTGCTAGTCCTTGTTAGACTAGAGAAACAAATCCATAGAAATTTATATGTGTATAAGAGAGAATTTTATATAAAGGGCGACTGTACATTGAGAAAGCATCCTAACCCAGTCCAGTCCAAGCCCATAAGCCTGATATGAGCCCATATGTCCAATACCAATCTATAAAGTCTTCTTCAGACTCCTGAAACTCATGTAATGATGCTAAATGCAGGTCAACCACAGGCCAATGGGCACAAAGTCTTGTGGGTCCAGTGGCATTGTAAGCATTTCAGTGCATCTCCACATGATTTCTCCAAGTCAGGGCACTAGCACAGTTCCATGTGTCTTGTCAGCTGCAATGTCTCCCAAGGAGTGAGTAGTGTGAAAGAGTCTCTCCCACCCCCAAGGAGAAAATCCAGAGTTCCCAGAATTCTCAGGAGAAGGCCATGCCCACACAGAAGCCTCATTGGCTATGATCCCACTGACAGACTAGACTCCCCCCCTTCACTCTTAATCCTCACACTAACAAATGATTATATAACTACCACAGCACAAACAATTTGCACCACCCAGGGGCTGTATTTTTCAACACTTTAAAGAGATCTTGTGCAGCAGATTTACCCAATGACATGAGTCATGGGATCTAGTTACTGCTGCTTTCGTGAGCATTGATTGTGAATCCAAATATGACAAAAGTCTGGGCAACTTCAACCTTTTCTCCATGCATCATGGTGTGTCCTATCGGTCCAGTTGTGAGGACTGGGTCTTTCTGACATTGGGTCGCCATCCACACTGAAGGCTGCCATCCTGGATCTTCATTGGCCTCCTCACTTTCAGCCAGCAAAGTCGCATCATCTGCCTCTTGCACGTGGTTAGTAACTCTTCTTCCAATCTTGAAGCCACATTCTTCATCATGTAAGCTCGGTTTTCTGATGACTTTTCTCAGCATATAGGTCGCATACGTGTGGTGAGAGGATACAACCCCGACACACACCCTCCCTCGCATGATAAGTGAAGACAAGAATGATGCTGTTAAAGAGTTCGACCTTTTCTTCATGTATCATGTTACTTTGAGGACTCGGGGACTCCTGACTCAAGCCAGAGTACTTTTGTTCACCTCATAAACATGTGCAAGTTGGACATGGAATAAGGAAGAATAGGTGTTGGGTGAATGTGCTGGTGAAGAACACTGGAAATAAGAACCAACAAATCTGTCTTGGAAGAAGTACAGCCAGAATGCTCCAGATAGACAAGGATGGCAAGCCTGCGTCTGACCTAGGTTGGACTTGCTATTGAGAGACCAGTCCCTCCCTAGAAGAGGGCAGCATGAGTTTGGTAAAGTAGAGGGGCAGTGGAAACTTTTGCTAATGGCAATCCCTACTGCTGGATCTTGAGTGACATTGACTTGCCCCTTGAGGACCCTTTCGACAGCTGGAGCAAAGTCCAGATTCCTTTAAATCCCAACTTGGTGGAACAGGCCTCAATTCATTTTTTGAGGCCACTCTGAATGGCATGTTCTGTCTGCACTCTTCTTGAAGATGATCTGTCTTCTCACAGTTAAAGCACTTTCCTTTAGGCCTGGTCAATTTCAAGGCATCTGCCATGATGTTGCCTTTGTATTCATCTGTCTCTATAATCCTGCATATTCTAATATAATCTAGCAGTGTGCCCTGTTCCCTGAAAGAATTCAAGGCATCTTTACAGTGTGTTTTTTTTTGTTTTGTTTCACAGAAGTCATAAGATAGCTTATGCACTATTTCTTTTACTGCATGAACGTTTTTTAATACATTTAGAATCAGAGTTTTCTAAATGGGATACACAGTCAGCGTAGGGTTCATCATTATGCTGTCTTTGGCCATGTAACTCCGCCTTCTCTCTTCTGATGAAATTATCTTTTTCCAGGCCCTTAGGCAAACCTCTCTTATCTGTGTTGTTGTCTGTTCAGAAAACTGAAGTTGCGACTCAACTGTGACATAATTCTCATCTCCTAGCAATTGATGAATCCCTATAGCCATCCCATCCTTAGCATTCCTATGAGCTTGTGAATGGGCTGTAACATTCAACCACATACAATATTGCAAAAATTCTGAAGTGTAAAGGTATACTTTTGCCATGGCTCTCCAATCAGCAGGGATCCAGTTTTCAGACTCCACCAAAGACCTTATCATGCTAATTACACAATGGGCGTCTGGGTCAGAGTCATAGACTGCTTGCTTGAGATCTTTCAGCAACTCTAAGGGAAAGGCACTGTGAACTCCTTGTGGGTGTTTTCCATAAGGCTGTCTGCTAATAACCCTGAAAGGACAAGACATTCTAAATTCTAAATCTCCTTTTGCAATTCCTCTTTCCATCCTTGATAATAAAGGTACCTTCCGATGCTTTCCTTATCAGTCTAGTGAGAAGTCTTGTGTGGGCTATCCAAATTTAGAAAAGCAAGCTAAAGTTTCTGTGAGTGAGCATGAATTAGGTGATGAAACCATAGGAAAAACTGAAGAAACAGGCTTGTGTTGTTATCTAAGGCCTCTGATTCTAATGGAAACCTCATGGCCCAAACCTATATGCCTTTGAGGGAGTGCGGCCTCCAAAGGTTTCAAGGTGATAAAGCTCTAGAGGAAGAAAATCCCAAGACCCAAAGCAAGTCTCTTGAACAATGCCAGGAAGCTGCCTTGCTTTCAAAGGTAGCGAAATTGAATAGTGAGAAGCCTCTGAGATGCCCAAACTTAAATCTGGTAAGAAGCAGGTAGAATACGTATCAGGCAGATGGAAAAATTTTAGACAGAGCGGAGAGGTCTAAGCCTGGATCAGAAGGGAACATCATAGTAAAAGCATCTGCTGCCCTGCTGGAACGTAGTGTAAACACCAAAGATCATAAAACAATTAAGCAAGTCAGTCCTGGAGAAAGAGATGAGGTAAAATCCAAAGAAATGAAAATGGAAAAAGTTAACTTCGAAGATGAAGTTCGAGAAGTTGAGTTTCAAGATATACCAGCAGAAAAAACCAACTCAGAAAACAGATTGATAATCCTCTTTCTCTTCCTCCTCCAAAGATTCTAAAATCATCTTAACTTGAGCCCTTAACTTAACCAGATTTCCATGGGGAAGCGCTCTCCTTCCCTGTGGACCTGTCTTAAGCTAATGGTTACCATGTCCCAGATATCCATATCAAAGGTTCCAGTCTCTGGAAAAGGAGGATTAAATTTCTTTACCACTTGAAGAAACTCTTTCTTTTTCTTCTTCATTACCCCTACATTGTTTCTTCAAGAGGTGGCAAAGTGTGATACGGTATACTTTATATCTTTGCTCTTTGCCTGACCCATACCTCACTCAGACTTAGAAAACACTTAATAAAGTATAAATTCAAAAATTGTTTTTCCTGATTCACCCTCTCATCTGAATAAGTTGTACGATTGCTACATGGGATATCTATATATTTATATATAGATAGAGTTCTTTTCCTAGTAGGCCACATGTAAAGGGCGCCATATGTCAGAGGAGCCAGCCTCTCACATGCCATCACGGGTCTGGTGCGTGCAATTGTACAGGGATAATAAGTAAAGGTTATAGTAAAGTCACAGGAAATATGAGAGAGAGGAACAGTGGAGTCAGACACATTTCAAAGTAGCATACTCACCTCCCAGAGGGTCATACTCACCTTCCAGAGGGTCATGATCTCAACAACCAGGTCCATGTACAGCGCCGGCAGGAAGCCAGAGAGAGCTGGGGAGAGTGGGAGAGTTCAAGTTCATTGCCAACCAAGGTTAGCTTGTAATATTTGATAGAGCATCGGAACTGGAGAAAAGTCTCCTATCAATCCCACAATGATAAAGTGAGACAAGGTTGAAGTTGTCAAAGATTTTTTTCTTGCTTGGATCCACAATCAACGCTCACGGACCCAGCAGCAGTCAACACATCAAGAGATGTGTTGACTTGGGTAAATCCTGGCACAAGACTTCTTCAGAGTATTGGAAAGCGGGGATGTTACTTTGAGGACTAAGGTGTACCTGATCCAAGCCATGGTATTTTCAATTGCCTCGTCTGCGTGTGGAAGTTGGATGTTGAATAAAAGAGACCAAGGGAAAATTGATGCGTTTGAATCACGGTGCTGACGAAGAATAGTGAATGTACTTTGATGGCCCAAAGAACAAACAAATCTGTCTTGCAAGAAGCACAGCAAGAAGAAGGGAGGGGGAGGGGGGAAAAGAATTACTGCAAGAATGTTCCTTCGAAGCAAGAATGGCAAGCCTTCTTTTCTCATGTACTTTGGGTAGAGGGTTAGGGGAGACCAGTCTCTGGGGCAGGATGTTATATCTGGTAAAGGAGAGGGGCCTCTAAAAAGAGGAAGACCTTCGCAGAGGTGGATCGGCACTGGCTGCAACAATGACCTTCAGTTGAATAATTGTGAGCATGTTAGGACTGGGCAGTGTTTTGTTCTATGGTTAAAAAAAAAAAAAGCCATTTTGATTTGGAGCCGGTTCAAAGGCACCTAACAACGTAGGTGTGTGTTCAAAATCCAAACCAGGAGATTGTCTTAAAGTGCTTACAGGATCCCCGGTGTCTCAGTGGTAATAAAAGTGTTGATAAAAAGTAAAGTGTTTGCCAAAGAACTTGCAATGTGTTGTTGTTTGTTTGTTTGTTTTTTGCATCACTGCCCTCTGGTGATCGTGGGAGCTACCCAGCCTTGCTCCTGGAGAGCTGCTGCTGGATTTGAACCGCCAAGCCCGCAGGTCGCAGTCCCGCACTCAACCACTTGTGCCACCGGGGCTCAGCCCAAAAGCTGCAATGTGAACCCACCAGTTTTACCATTCAACAATGTACACACATTGTGTTTCGCAGCCTTAGCTGCAATTCCCTCAATGTAATAGCATTACTATCTTGTCCTCTCTGGGTTCATGTATTTATTCATCCTTTCTTGCTCCTTCCGGCCTTCCAAGCTTTGTTTTGGGGGCAAATCCTACCCTTTGGGTCTTGTTTGAGTATGATTTTATCTAATTTTGGGGGGGGCATCCCTGCCCCCTGGTGGTGGGAGTAGGAGGCCCAGACTTGCTGCTGGATCTGAACCTCCAACCCAGTGGGCTGCAGTCCTGCGCACAACCACTACGCCACCGGGGCTCAGCCCACAAGTCTTTTTTTTTTAATGACTTCAAATTTGTTTTACATTTTTTTCTTCTATTTTGCTCAGCACCTCCCATTGTGATCTTGATCAGCGCATTTAATAGTGGCTGTTGGGTTCCCACACCTGCTCTTATGAATGAATTACCTGTTAAAAGGTTAGTTTTTTTAAATTTCCATTGACATACCATCCATGTGTCATTACATTTCAGGAATCAATCACACTCATGAGTTGTGCAACCATCACCACAATGCGTTCCAGGACACTTCTTTCCTTGTGCTCAGTTTTGTTTGCTCCCCATTTTCTGACTTCCTCCTGTGTCTTGTCACTTTGAGCCCTATTAGTCCAGTTGTTATCGCCATAGTAACCTATCCTGAGTTTCCTATACAGAAAAACATACACTTTTAAGACAAGAAAAGGCCAAACAACAGCGACAGAGTGAAACAGAAAAACCTCAATTGGAAGCAAAGCAGAAAATACTGAAAACTGGAAAAATTATGCATTGGGTCAAGAGGGAGACCAGTGACAAAGTGCCACAATGGGACAAGGTGTACTACCACTTCGGTAGTCTACTCTACAAAGGATTCTATCAGACAAAAAAACCTTTCTCATCGCTGGTCCATGGTCATAGGGTATTTACCAGAAGTTTAGTTTATGAGAGAGACCCTCTGAGTGGGTTTTCGACTCTCAATGTCATCCATAGTTTCCTGCAAACTGGGTGTTCAGAATTTAAACTCTAAAACTATTCCTTCCTCCAGGCTTAGATCTTATTCTTTATAATCCCTGGATCACTCAAGCTAGTGTGCTTCTTTCATGTGGACTTAGCTGATATTGCACTTTAAGACAAGACTCTAAGATCATAGATGCTATTCTTTCTGATAGTCGGATTCTATTTGCTTTTTTCATCAAACTTTAATATAACATCCTTATCTTCAGTGTTTTAAATTCCATACATTGACTATATTAATGGCAGCATCAATAAAGCTACCATATGCCTCATGGGAATCATTTATAATATCCTGGACAAAATAATAAAAATGTCTTTGAAGCAAAACAATGATATAATAAACTATAGCTATCTTAGTGGATTTTGAGCTTGCACTTGATCGTAACCGTAATCTAAGAACAATTAGTTTTTATGATCTGACCCTGCTCAATAAAAATAGCCACTTTTATGAAGCAGGAAATCAACAGAGAGGCCTGACGGGCCGGCCCCATTACCAACTACGTGGACAGCATCTCGAACACACAGGAGACTCCACTTCAGAGGACAGCACTGAAGCTACAGCTCAAGGAGAGGGGCGTATCAGATCAGAGCACACAGGAATCAATGAGGGGGGAGGAAAAATGAGTGAAGCACATCCTGGCCCACCAAGTCCTGAGGACAATATTTCTGCTCAGAGCAGCCAATGCACAGAGAGAACCAGAGGGCCGACCTCACCACGAGACACAACATTCCTCACTGACCCCTAGGACCATGAAGGACCCCAGTCAGACACTGGGATCGTGCTGCAGAGCAGCATGGGGAAAAGAGCAACGAAGTCCCCAGGGAATACCGAAAAGTAGACTGTGGGGCCAGGGCAAAGTGCCCACCAGACTTGACTGGAAAACACTTATAAAGGACAACAAATAGACCTTGAACTATTTATAGGGTCTGTTGTTGATGTTGCTGCCTTTCTCCTGTTGTCCTTGTTGTAGCTATTGTTCCATTGTTTATTGTCTTGTGTCGGTGCCTATTACTATTGCTGCATGTCTATCTGGAAGGGATAGGCGGCATAAACAAGCTGGTGACAGTTCCGGGGAGACACGGGAGAGGGGGAGATGGGGAAAGAGAGTGGGTGTTAATAAACCCAGGGACAAGGAAACAACAAGTGACTGAAAAATCGATGACGAGGAGGGTGTAGGAAGTCTGGCAGGGCTGCATCAAGGACAGTGTAGCCGAGAGGAATTCCTGAAACCCAAATGAAGGCTGAACATGATAGTGGGACAAGAGGAAAGCAAAAAGAAATCGAGAAAAGAACTAGGAGGCAAAGGGCATTTATGGAGGTCTAAGCACAGGCACATACATATGTAAATATATCTATATGTGATGATGGGGAAAGAGATATGTACATATATGTACATTAATATTAAGGAAATACATGGACAGTGGGTCCCTACTGAAGTACTCCCCCAATACAAGAACACTCTGCTGCCATCACCGTTCTAAAAACATTTGCGTTCTACTTAGCCCCTGGTATTAGCACCTCATTTTTTCACCTCCTTCTCTGCTCCTCCCTCCTTCATGAATCCTTGATAATTTATGAATTATTATTATTTTATCACATTGTACACTGTCTGGTGTCTTCCTTCACCTACGTCCCTGTCATCTGTACCCCAAGGTGGAGTTTATATGTAGAACCTTATAATCGGTTCCCCCTTTCTACCCAAATTTCCCTCCACCCTTCTGATATCAACACTCCCACCGCTGGTCCTGAAGGGATAATCTGTCCTGGATCTCTGTTTCCAGTTCCTATCTGTACCAGTGTACATCGTCTGGTCAAGCCAGATTCATAAGGTAGAATTGGGATCATGATAGTGGTGGGGAGGAAGTATTGAAGAACTAGAGGAAAGTTGTATGTTTCATCATTGCTGCACTGCACCCTGACTGGCTCATCTCCTCCCCATGCCCTTGTATAAGGGGATGTTCCGTTATCAACAGCTGGTACCCCCAACCTGAACTCCCCCTCACTTACAGTGATATAATTTTGAGTTCTTTGATGGCTGATGTCAGATTCCTTCGACACCTCATGATCACAAAGGTTGGTGTGCTTCTTCCATGTGGGCTTTGTTGCTTCTCAGCTAGATGGCCGCTTGTTTACCTTCAAGCCTTTAAGACCCCAGTCGCTATATCTTTTGATAGCCGGGCACCATCAATCTTCTTCACCCCATTGGCTTATGTACCCATTTGTTTTCAGTGATAATATCAGGAAGGTGGGCACACAATGACATGATTTTTGGTTCTTTGATGGCTGATAACTTACCCCTTCAACCTCTCATGGTCACACAGGTGTGCTTCTTCCATTTAGGCTTTGTTGCTTCTTAGCTACATGACCGCTTGTTTACCTTCAAGCCTTGGTCTTGAAGCCTGGACCAGATGATGCTCCCAGTCACTGGAAGGAAAAGTCTGCTTTGAGGAACCATCTCCCTTGAGGTGCCAGGGCTAGTCTTTTGGTGCATCCCAGGTGATGAGGCCTCATGTATTGCCTGACTTAGAGGATTTCTATTGGTTAAATAGGTCAAGTATTTCTGAGCAACCTATTAACTTTGGTATTACTTTCTAGATCAGTGATTCTCAACTTTCCTTATGCAGCAACCCTTTAATATGTCCTTATGTTATGGTGTCCCCCCAACCATAACATTATTTTTGTGGCTACTTCATAACTGTCATTTTGCTACTATTATGAATCGGGTGACACCTGTGAAAGGGTTGTTCAGCCCCCAAAGGGGTCTCGACCTACAGGTTGAGAACCACTGTTCTAGATGGAGCATGGACTCAATGATCCTGTTCCCCTTCCCTTTTCCCAGTTGTCCAGTGAGTGTCACCTCCCTTTCTCTTTACGTTACCGTACATGAAACGACTCATTTGCTCCTCAACCTCACCATCAGATTTCATGTCTTTCTCACTTCCTGCAGGGTGCATGAACCTCATAAACATGAAGAGCCTCGTGCGAGCCCAGGTCTGGAACCTGGGAAAATCCCTGGTTGATACAAATGGTTGGTGCTTGATGACTAACGTCAAGGTTGGACTTCAGCTCCACTAGTCGCGTTGCTCCAGGGAAGAAAGAGAAGCATAGCCATCTGCGTCCCTCAAGGTTGCAACCAAGGAAATCCTAGAAAGCAGTTCTCTTCTGGTGTTGCTTGGAGTCAAACTCTTTGGAATGGGTTTGTATTCTTTGTCTGTTGACATGGAAACTAAGAATGGCCCAGACATGGACTAATAGGGAATAACTTTGAGGCAAAACAGAGTACATCCTGAAAACTCAGTTCCCATACCTAGCCAATGGAAATGATAGAAAATGCTATAAAACAAATTTATCAATTGATAGGTACGCTAAACTACCTGCGTGGGCCTGTGTAAATGAAGACCACTACAATGTTCCAACTGAATTATGAGAAGTCTTTTTTTTTTGGGGGGGGGGAGGCGGGCATCACTGCTCTCCGGTGGTGGGAGGAGGAGGCCCAGCCCCACTGCTGGAATTGAACCTCCGTCCCAGTGGGCCGCAGTCCCGCACACAACCACTACACCACCGGGACTCAGCCCCTTGAGAAGTCTTTATTACAGCAGGCGAGCCTGGATGGCACAAGGGATGGTCCATCATACTGCAGTCTTGAGAGTCCTTTGGCTGAGTTCTTTAGAGAACTTAGGAAGCAAGTGGGGTGCAAGTTTAAAAATTCGTATGCTATTAGGGGATGATATCGACAGAAGTAAAAATAAAGTAGATTTAGGTAAAGTTTTAGGCGCCTTGTTTTATGATCCAGACCTGTATCTAGTATTTAGCTAAGCCCCATCCTAAAGGAAGTAGAAACACCCCTGCTCAGGGAGCATGATTTACCACTCTTCTCTGAAACGGAGCAGAGTCGTTTAAACAAGAATTGTTCTAAGGGCAATTCCAGGCTAGCATTCCACGGTGATGATAACAGATCATCTTGGGCTGAAGCAAGGCTGGTCAGGACGAAGTTCCTGTGGGGGCTTTTCATTAATGAGAAAAGAGGGGGCTTAACTTAGCTTTCTGGTCACATAAAAAATGAAGTGGCCCCAGTGTGTCTGTTTCAACACCGGGGGCTGTGATGCCTTCCTGGATGCGAGAAAGAAGGAGGCTGTAGAGGCAAGCTCAGACCTCTCTGGAAACTGTGAGAGCAGAGGCTGACACCAAAGTTTGACAATCAGAAATCCCCGTGACCACCCCGCTCATCTGTAAGGTGCTTTGAGCTTTGTTCTGGTAGCTCGTTTCCAGTCTGCTGATTATGAAGTAAGGTGTTTATTTAAGGCTGTGGGCCATTCTGCTAATTGTGCTTGGCTTTGAGTTTTAGCGGAGGCACTGGAAACCCCCACTTCACATGTTGATACCCGGATGACTGATCTTCACCCCATCTGTTGTTGTTGTTGGTAGCTGTCCTTGACTTGGTTTTGGCTTGGAGCAACCCTGGGCACACCAGAACGCGGCGTGCCCTGGTCTTGCTGTCCTGGAGCTCATTGCTGCGGCCATTTTGACAACCCACCCCATGGAGTCTTCCTCCTTGTCTGCTGATCTACTTTACCAAGCATGATGGCTTTTCCAGGAATCAGCCCATCCTGATAACATGTCCCAGGTATGTGTGACGAAGTGTTGCCATATTTCGGCGGGTGATTTCGATATTCTTCCTCAATACCTTGACAGAAGCGAAAATAAAGTAGGTTTAGGTCAAGTGTGAGGCGCCTCGTTTTATGATCCAGATCTGTCTGCAGTCCTTAGCTAATGCAATATTCTTCTTCCATCCCTTACTCCAAATGTGTCAGTCATCCTTGTTCATTATACCATGATATAATTATTCATTGTATCAGTCTTCCTTAGTCATTGTCCAACTTTCACAAGCCTTAGGACGGGATTGAAAATACCGTGCTTGGTATGTTATGTCCTCAAAGCGGCATTGCTGCTCTTTAACTCTGTAAAGAAGTCTTGTGCAGCAGATTTGGCCGGCACAGCATATAATTTTATTTCTTGACTGCTGTGTCCATGAGCGTAGATTATGAATCCAAGTAAGATGATATTGTTGACAACTTCAATATTTCTTCTGCCTATTATTCCTCAATGCTTTCTCGAATCATGTTATTTTTATTCTAATCATCTCACTCGCATAAACTTAAACTTCCCACTGCTTAACTTTCTGGTCTAGGCTTTAAAATAGGCATCGATCCTTTGGTTGTTTATATAAACAATTGTTGCTGTGTTTGAGCCCACTGCTCCAGCCACTGTTGTCAATCCAGCTCTCTGAAGGTCTTCCCCTTTATTTCGGAACCCTCTACGTTTCATGACAAAGGATACCTGGACATTTTGACTTCTGGTAAGACCAGTTTTTCAGCTCTTATTCCTAGAAGGAAGGAATAGACGACTCTTGATCCTCCAGTCAACCAGGTTAACTTCTAAATTAGTCTGCCTAGGAGGAAAAAAGTGGAAAATATCTTAAAAGGCACCTTGCAAAATTTCACAAAATGTCAACTGTAACGTGCCTCATAGGCTTCAATTTTGTATTATACCTTTTGTATTATTGAAACTCAAATGGTCCTGCCCATTGCCCTTTAGGCTACCTCTGAGTCCTTTGAACACAGGCTCAGGATAGTTAATAGCTACCTGGCTATTTGTAACTTCAAGATGGTACAGGCTCATATACATTTTCAGACTGAGACTTAGATTCAACCGATTCTCAAAGCCTATTTTTTGTTTAAGGGGAACTTCTATTTCAAGATCACAATCTGTGCACAAAAGATTCTCTGATGCTCTTAGTCGTTGTTTCAAATCGGGAATGACAGGATTTTAAATTAGCTTATCTTAAATGGAAACACTCTAATTCCTACATCTGCAACAATGACTAATAGGTTTACGACAACAGGGCACTCACATCCATGATTATGAAAACAGGGTAGGACTGGGCGACATTTCATTCTACTCTACATAACGTTGTCCTGCTGCACATTGCTGTCAGACAAGTCAGCTGTTATACAGGAGAGCTAACTTGACAACAAGTCCCAACAGCAGCTTAACCTCGTTAATGTCACAACCACATCTCCTTTCTTCCACAACAAGAAGCCTGGTTCTCAAGGACTCACGGATTGAGGGAATAAGACTATCTTACAGTTGCTCATCTGTCTTATTTCTTAGAATAATAATATGAATACGATCACCAGCAATTACACATTTTCGCATGCCATTCTTTCCCCATGTTTAGTGGTGGTGCTATACCTACAATGTCAGATCACACAACCATTAGCAATGGCTATCGCTACCTTTTAGCACTCATCTAGTCTTAGTTAGACAAGTAATAGTTTACTTAACGTTTATTGTCAGTCCTCTCATTTTAAATTTTTGGTGGCCTAAAATTTATTTCTATGTTAGAGGACCAGCCCCTAAAGCATCATCACGGGTCTGGTAGGCTCAACTGTACGGCGATAACAGAAAAAGATCACATGGCGAGTCACAGGAAATATGTGAGATAGAAATAATGGAGTCAGACACATTTTATGGTAGCATGCTCACCTCCTGGGCAGCCAGGATCTCAACAGCCGGGTCCCGCACAGTGCGGGCAGGAAGCCCAGAGCTGGAGAGCTCCAGAGGGAGCACACTGGACGGAGAAAGTTTATTGCTAACCAACGTCTAAATCTACTTCATGGGCGTGGTTACAGGTAGCCACACATCACAGGAAGGGGCTCTAGGATTGGCATGCACATCACAGGAAGGGGGTGTACAATGACGGGAAGATGAATGAAGGAGGGGTGCACACGTAACAGCAAGAGGAGGGTCCAGGGGTATGCATGTGACAAGCAGGGCGAACCCTAGACCCAACATGATAGCCTAACCTTGATCATCCTTGAGACGGCTTGACCTCCTTGTCTCTCCTATAAGGAAACAGTCTACTTGTAGCCTTTCCAGAAGGGAGTGGACCCTGCTTAGGGTGGGACAGACTATGGTCTGTTTGCTCCAGATGGCCGATAACCTTTAGGGAGACTAGCTTCTGACCTACTTGGGTTGACCTCCAAGTGTATAGTCATCTGCCACGTGTAGCAAGCGGTGATGTATGGCAGATATTTGGGGGGGACAACTTGGGAGAAATCATTCTGCTCCCCACATTTCTATAGAACCCTGGCAGCGCTGCCAGATAAAGGGTTGGACCGCTAACGACAAAGTCAATGGTTCAAACCCACTACCTGCTTCTGTGGAGAAAGGTGAAGCTCTCTGCTCCTGTGAAGATTATAGACACAGAAACCCCATGGTCCCTGTGAGTTGGAATGGAGTCATTGGCAATGGGCTTCGTGAGGCTCGATGCTTTTTCTTCAGTAGATTTCGTAGGCAGGGCTCTTAAAAGCAACATGCTTGGACTTCTTGCAGGATGCTGACGTTTTACCTCGCTTCTCTCTACTCGAATTGTGTTTTGCCCAATCTAATAACCCTGGCTCATGCTTTGACGCCACAAGCATCTCAAATGTAGCCTGTGTGTGTTTTCCATTTTCTTGTGGCATAAAGCATTGCTGTCTGTATAGCCAGGGTTCCTTAAGAGAAGCAGAGTCCTACGAATGATACAAAACATGGGATGAGATTTTACACAATTGCAGGATCTAGTGAAGAAGTCTATACATGCCTACCTCATCTGTTATTAGGATTGAGTCTCGGGTCTTTAAAGATTGGCCAGGGGAACAGTTGGGAAGGAAATCCAGTTGTGAAGTGGGAGAAAGGAGGACACTGGGAACCTGTGATGACAAATGGAAACCTGCTGATGACTGTATTTCTAAATTTAGTACCCTGCAAGAAAAGCTACTTTATTTACCACAAAACTGCACAGACTGGAAAAACTGAAAGAGAAGATCTGGTAGGGGTTGGAAAAGCTGCTGCCCCACATGCTGCCTACCACCGAAGGTGCTAAACAAACTGACGCAGGGCTTGAAACCTTACCCAAACCTCCAAAGAAATAGCTATTCTTTTAACCAGTTCTTCAAATCTTAGGCAAATTTCTCTAGTGATCAACCCCAATCTGGAACCCCACACTGAAGGGATTTGGAGAAATGTAGGTCTTAGCAAGTTTGACTCAGTATAATGTTACACACAGTGAAACTTTACTGAAGGCAATTTTTAAATGACTACAACAGTATATCAGAGATTGCCAGAAATGCAAGCCTTTTTTTGGTAAGAAGACACAAAATGAAGGATAACATGGCTGAAAGTAGATAATATCAGAAAGATGACTGTTTAGGAATTTTGTGTGTGAAACAAAGAAGGAGTCAGAATTAGGAGAAATTGAAGCAGGCTTTATTGGGAACAAGCAGATGGGTTCAACAGCTTGAGAGGAAGTAAACTGATGAAGCCGCGTCCGACCAAAGCAGGGGGGAATTTTTATACCCCCCTGTCGGTCCAGAAAAGGTCAGGTTATTCTTTGTGTGCAGCGGCGTGGCAGTTGAGTCATTTCCATTGTGGCTTTGTGCAGAAGGGAGAGGCAGGACGTACATGATGGTTTAGTCGGTCCCTTTGTGGCCTTGGACAGCTACAAAAAGTCAGGGGCTGGACGGTAAGCGTTTTGTGGAAAGCCGCTGGTTTCAGGGATGCAAGTTACAATGGGGGAGGGGCTGGGGCTGTTGCCGGACTCGGACAATGACTACTTGAGTTTTGACTATGAGAAGACATTTGACTATGTGGATCATGATCAATTGTGGATAACATTGTGAAAGAAATGTGAGTGAGTGGGAGTAAGTGACTTCAAGGATGGTGCGCATAAAACATTATCGTTCTAATCTACAAGTAAATATTTGCACAGGAGCTTAATAGATGCTGTAAAACTTAAAAAGAAAAAAGTGGTGAGTATCATGCAATCTAAGACAAACAAAATGATTTGAAAAGGGGCAAATCATGGAGTAAATGACCTAACCTATCCCTGGAGAGATTTGGGTGGACATCATGAGGTATTTATGATGGCGTAGACGATACTGCTACCTGAGGGTACCGCTGACTGGTTATTATTTAAGATAGTTTCCAGGTAGACAAGGTACCACTGACTGGTTATTATTTAAGATAGTTTCCAGGTAGACAAGGTACCACTGACTGGTTATTATTTAAGATAGTCTCCAGGTAGACAAGAGCAGGTTTCTCAGAGGAGATACACTGAGATTCTGACATTTGTTGGATATTTCCCTTTTTGAACAATCTGAAGGTCTTCTTTTGGGTTTTGTTTCCGTTTTAATCTGAACCTACCTATAAACAATTGATAGTCTGTTTCACAGTCAAGTGTGGCCTGGCTTTAGCAGTTCGTGTTGATTGAATTTCTCTATCATCTCTTCCCACGGATGCAATTAATTCTGTTTACTCCTCTCGGGGAATTCCATGTGTACAGTCACATTAATGAAAAGAGGTGTTTGCTATGACCCAGCTGTTGCTCTTGCAAAATTCTATCATGTGATCTCCAGTCTTGTTTCCATCACCAAGAACATAATTTCCAATTGACCCTTCCTCTTTGTTTTCAACTTTTGCATTTCCATCGCTTATAATCATCAATGCACCTTGATTACACGTTTGATGAATTTTCCATTGATAAAATTTCCATTTGGTAAAACGCTTACATTTCTTCTTTCCTAGCTTGGTGGTTGATGAATAAATTTGCAAAAAGTTGCATTGACTGAATTTCCTTGAAGGGAGATAGACAGAATTCCATCATAGACCGCATTTTACTTCAATATTCATTCTGCAGTGTCCTTTTTAACAATGGATGTAACGTCATTCCTCTTGATTGTGCTATTCCTGGCATAATAAATAGATCATGATTTTCTGGCTCAAAAATGCTCAGTGTTAGTCCACTTCAGCTCACTCATACCTAGGAGAGCAGTCTTCATGTGTGCTCCATTTCATTTTTGTTGACTTCCAATTTTCCTAGATTCATACTTCACATATCCCAAGTTCTGACCATCAGAAAGCTTGTGCAGCTGCTTCTCCTTCCTTTGAGCCCTGTCCCACCAGCAAATGAAGATTCTGGTGGCGCTCCATCCCACAGACTTGACCCCACTCCTGCTGCCCGTGTCACCTCCACTCCAAGAAGGCAGCTCCTCCTGTGCCACATCTCCAGTGCCCTCTGACCATGCTCCCCCACTGTCTCTGACAGTGTTCTGCCTCCATTCCTTAGGCTTCCAGGACTTGACAGTGTTTCAAAGCTCTGCATGAGGTATCCAGTGGCTACTTCCTCTGAAGTGCCGGGCAGCTGCTTCCTTCTTTTTGTCTGTTCCTGGTCTGGAAGTTCAGCGGAAACCTGTTCGCTTTGAATGACCCTGCTGGCATTTGAAATACTCTGTGACGTAACTTCCAGCTTCACCACAACGCACGAGCCACCACAGTACCACACACTGACTGAGGAGGGGTGACGCGACTTCTTTGGATTATATCAATGCAACATTTTCCCTGTTGACTTTTAGATAAGGAAACTTGAGCTGAATGTGTTTTCTGCTGCATCTCAGAGTTACAATACTGATATCCTTATCAGTATCATATCCTTATCAGTTGACTTAGTGACCATATATTATGAGTCCAAGAAGACATTAGTGGTAAAATTGACTGTGGTAATGACTGTATAACTCCCCTTAATATGATCGAACTATTGAACTGTATTATGTGAAGAAACACTAATAAAACTTTTTATTTAAAGCTGAGGAATCCTTTGTCAGAGTTCTTGAATAATAAATAGGTTTGAGACCTTCAATTGTCTTAGCACTCAAGAGATACCGGGAATAGTTTATAGGATCCCTGGAGATACATTGGGTTAAGTTTTGGACTAGTAACCGCACTGTAGGGGAAGAGAGATGAGCCAGTTCTCATCTATCAAAACTTGGGACCTCAGAAACCTTGCAGAGAGTTTGTGATAGGTTTGTTGTGCCAGCATAACCAATGAAGATAGGTGGGGTTGTTGTGACAACATGCTAATGAACACATGTGAGATTCACTGCAGGGCAGAGATATAAAGGGCTGGGTAAGCCTCGCCTTTCTCTGACCTACTGTGTCAGTCCGGGTAGACTAGAGAAACAAATCCATAGACTCGAATATGGATATAAGGATACGGTTTATGTACAAAAGGAATGGGACATTAAGAAAACATCCCAACCCAGTCCAGCTCGAAGTCATAAGTCTGTTATTAGTCCATGTGCCGGAAACCAGTCTATAAAGTCTCCTTCTGACTCACGAAGTCACAGGCCAGTGGGTCCAGAGTCCCGGTGTCGGCAGGGATCTCCCCATGGCTCCTCGCTTCCAGGGCTCAGGGTCCATCAACAGCATCCAGTGGTGGTAGAAGCAACTCAGCACTGGCAGGAATCTCCACGTGGCTTCTCCAGCTTCAGAGGTCTGGTTCCATCAGGGCAAGGCCATGTGGCTTCTCCTCCGGCTCCTCCAGCTCCTTGGACACTGCCATCTTGTCTTCTCTGTAGTTTGTTGTTTCTGAGACTAACTCCTCACAACTGGGGAGACAGCTTCTCATCTCCATGAGGGAAATATCGCGAGATTTCCCAGAAGTCTCAGAAGAAAGCCATGCCCACACGGAGGCCTCATTGGCTACTCACTGGCTATTTCCAGATTAACAGGTTAGACTCCACCCCTACATCTCAATCATGAAATTAACATAAGCACATGACCACTACACCTGCTCTTGGATCTTTGGACTAATCGGCTGCCATACTTGTCCTGAGCCTTGATCTGCAAGCTACACTACTCATGGGACACCTAATCTGTGGACTGTGTTGCTCTGAGTTGAGGTTCCTTCAATCCCTGCTTCGCCATACTACCGGAATACACATCTCTTGAGCTGGGGACTATTGGACCCTGTCATCTGACTGACTGTTGGTGACCTGTCTTGCTGTTTGCTGCCTGTGGCCAGATTACCTGCATTGCTCTACAGAGGACTACCTGGTGGCCCTCAAGACTCGAAGGACTGCCAGTGTATTACCTGTCTCAAACAAGTGAGTTGCACCGAGTCATTCATACTGCTTTATAGATTAGTTAGCTGTTTATTTTTTATGTTAGATATCTTTCTATCTATATAAATATATGTTGAAATTATTAGTGCCCTGGTTTTGTTTCTCTAGAGAACCCTGTCTAACACAAAGTTCCAGTCTGTCCTTTGGGTCATTATGAGTTCGAACAGACTCAATATCAGTGATAGTTTAAGGAAAGGAGTGATTTTTGGGGGAGTTTGTTTGTTTGCTTTTTAAAGATTCGACTTCCTGAATACATCCTAGACTATTGATACAATGCATAGGTAAGGTATCTTCCCTTTTCCCGCTAATCGCAAAGTCTGCACTTTGAAACCATCAACCACTCCTTGGGAAAAAGACAGCACTTTCTACTCCTAAAAAGGGTCACAGTCTCTGAAACCCACAGGGGCAGTTCTGCCTTGTCCCAGAGCATGGGTATGAGTCAGAATCAACTCAATGGCAGTGAGTTTGGTTTGGTTTTGGAAGATGATGGCAGCGACACTGCCATAGGTGTCAGGTTCCTGAATGATCTCCTGGTTTTCTCGTGTCTTAGCCATTACTCCTACATTGTCCTTTGGTGACTAAGAACCTCTGTAATCATCCTGATTTAACCCTCCCATCTGCCTGCTGTTGGGTTAGCGACTGATGTGGGAAGATGAGCAGAATCTGAATCTCCTAATGCCACCACCTGAGTGTATAGTAATGAGATAGACATTATTATAAAGATTCTGAGACCTTAGGAGTACAGTGCACTGTCCATTTCCATGTTTTTGCTCCATTTTTGGGAAGAAGATGAAGCAAATTAAAAATACCTCCTGAGGGCTGAACCCTGGTAGCGTAGTGGTTGTGCTCGGGACTGCAGCCCACTGGGACGGAGGTTCAATTCCAGCAGTGGGGCTGGGCCTCCTACTCCCACCACCGGAGAGCAGTGATGCCCCCCCCCCAAAAAAAATACCTCCTGAATCTTGGGATCTTCTTAAATAGAAACTGGTATCTGTTGGAGGCCTGGAAGATGTTTTCTCTTGTTGCTGTTGAACATGTACCCAGCAACACGTACACAGATTCAGCTGCTTTTCCACGTGCAGTTCAAGGGCATTGGTTGCATTCTTTGAGTGCATCCATTCTCACCCTTCTTTTCTGAGTTGTCCCTTTCCCCATCCCATAAAGTCACTGTCCCTGACATTTCCAACCTAATCTAATACTTTAAGATGCTAATGTCACTTTGATCTCATAGGTAGTTCTTAAAAGAGGTAGCGTCTAAGAAAATATACTTGCCCAAGGATAAGAAAGCTTTTCTTTAAAGAGAAGTTGAAGCTTCAGAGACTAGAGTCAATGGGAAGGACAGCGAACAAAGAGGAAGGAAAGTAGGTACTATTATCTAAAAGCACAGACTCAAGAAAGGGATTGCTGAAAGATGGCAGTGTACAATGATGAGAAGGGCAGCATGTGCTGGGATCCTTCTTTTTGCTTTTTTGGGGGGGGCATCACTGCCCTCTGGTGGTGGGAGTAGGAGGCCCAACCTTTGCTCCTGAGGAGCCGCTGCTGGAATGGAACCTCCATCCCAGTAGGCCGCAGTCCCGCGCACAACCACTATGGCACGCCATCGGGGCTCAGCCCAGATCCTTCTTTTTCCCCCCTGTGTTCTGAAGCATTGAGAGATCCGGCGACTGAGAAAGCTGCAGCATCAGAGCCAGACTGGACTTCACAATCCAGTTCTAGTTTCTGTTGTTGAATCCCACTCCTGGTGACTGTGTGTGTCAGGGGAGACATGTGCTCCAGAGACACCCATGGTTTCCAGTGGTTGCTTTTTCAGAAGCAGTTTGTCAGGTCTTTCTTCGGAAGAACCTCTGTGTGACTCTGAACTAACTGCCAACTTTGGGTTAGCATCTCAGTGTGTCACCTGTTCTTATGTCACAGATTTTACAATAAACCCCCAAACTTACTGCCACCGAGTTGATTCTAAGTGGCAGGGATCCTGTAGAGCGTATGTACATCTTCACGGGAGTAGCAGACCTCATCTTTCTTCCTCAGTGGCTCAGTGTCTTCCTCAGTGGCTCAGCCTTGTGGCTAGAAGCGCAACCCTCACTGGGCCTTCGCAACAGACCCGTCTAAATTTTCTAAACTGAATAGACAGCTGACATTTTCCATTTTCTCTACAAAACATCAATGTGCCCACGGTTTACCAGAGGCATGGACAGCAGAGGGGAATTTCTGATTCACCCTGTTCTTTGACATCCTTATGCTGAGCCTTATGCCTCTCAAGAATAGCTGTGTAAGCTTTTATGACTGTTTATGTCCATGGTATTTGTTACCGTAACCGTGCAGTTGATTAAAAAATGAGTGCATGGCTGAGCCCTGGTGGTGTAGTGGTTGTGTGCGGGACTGCGGCCCACAGGGTTGGCAGGTTTGAATCCAGCAGCAGCTCTCTGGGAGCAAGGCTGGGCTTCCTATTCCCACCAGGGCAGTGATGCCACACACAGACACAAAAAGCGATTGCCATGTGAGTATAAACAGAAAGAGGCTGTTTTCCCTGAAACAATGTTGAACATTTTCTAACTTCCATTAAAACAACCAGTTTTAATGGTACTTATGAATAGGCAAGACAACTGTGGAAGATTTGGGGAAGTGCAAAAATCTAGACAGATGCTGCATTTTATTTTATTCACAAGAACCTTTAGTCTCTAACTCAGTTCCAAATGAATGCCTACTCTTCTGGGTGTGGCTAAGAGAGCTCTCATTGTGGACTCACATAGACAAAAACTTAATAGAAATATTTTTATTTACTTATTTTTTTTCTGCCACCACTGTCTACTAATAAAAATACTTTTAATAAAATGAACAGCTATACACATATTTATTGTTTCATTTAAAACAAAAATGCTTAAAACCAATGGAAAGGGGTGGGTTGTCTAGACCTATAGTTAACTGGTATTTTGACTAAATGGGGGAGAGAGAAGAGTCTCTGCAAAGGTCATGTTGGGGAAATTGAAATTTCCGTATGCAGAAAAATGAACCAGAATCCATGTTTCCCATCATATTACAAAAACATTCCA
>PVJH01010573.1:0-27495 GCA_004026705.1 Nesogale talazaci
CCCCCCCCCCCCCCGGCACAAGTTGCACCCTCCCATGCCTCTGACCACGCCCCTCCCCACGCCAGAGCTTCAGAGATCTGTCCATTTGGTTGGCATGTTTCCTGCGTGATGGGAGGATTATAGTCTGTCTCCCCTGTGGGGCTGGAGCTGTCTCGGATGAAGGTTGGGTCAGTGTGGGGGCTGGGCACAGAGTCCAAGCTAAACTAGGATCTGTGGTAGCAATGAGGTAGGGGTGTGTGTGTGTGTGTGTGTGTGTGTGTGAGTGTTAAGGCCAAAGCTGGCTGAACAAGAGTTCGTGGGCTTGAGTAGTGAGGTATGCATGTGAGTGGGGTATGTATGCATGTGTGTGGGGGCGAGCTCAAGGAACCTTTCTGTCCTTGTGGAGACCCTCTGGCCCAGTGCCCAGGCTGGCGAGAATGAGAGGCACATTGGGTTTTTATTCCCCTACCTCCACCCCCAGGCCTCTCCTAAGACAGCCAGGCCCAAGGTATCTATGTGATGGGGTCAAGCAAGTATGCACCAGACTACCCCACCCCCTGTGACTGGCATGGACTCCACCCTGACTGCCCCAACAGCCCTGAGGCCCAGCCTTGATCCACACCCTGCATCTCACCGACCGGGCCCAGTCCTCTCCCCCCTCCTGGGACAGACGTGCCTGCCTGCAGGACAGCACTCCTTGATGTGAATGACAGTGGGCTTCCAACCCCCTGTCTTCTCAGTGCCCGTCCCCTGTGACCAGGTGGCCTGGAATGTCCAGGACTGGGGTGAGTGAGGCAAGGGGCCCCATATTGCCTCAAGGACTTTACACCTGCTGTCCCTCGGCCTGGACACCCCGCCCCCCCTTCCCAGGCTCCAACCTTCTCCAAATACCCTCCCTTGCCCCCTTAGCACAAGCGGGCTCGTCACTCAGCCCATCAGGGATGACTCCAACACTGTAATGTAGCCCGCCCTAGGCCAGAGACAAGGACCCTGGGTTCGCTGCTGGTGCCCGGCACTAATGGAGACTGAGGAAGCCTTTCTGAGTGTCCAGAGAGCTAACGGAAAGAAGCTCAACAAGGGACCTACGAGGTGCCGATGGCTGTCCTTCTTTACAGGTGTGGAAATTTAGGCTCTAGCCCAGGGTCACACAGCCAATCCCTGGACCAGGTGTAACTTAGAGATGGTCCAATGATACTAAAAGCCCAGCCCCTCAGAGTGTGTCATAGCACACGTCCTGTTTTACAGGTAAGAGGTCAGCCTCGGAGCAGGGGCCTGCTGGTCATCAAGCCACCGCGCATGGAGCTTTCTTACCTCCTGAAACACCACCCTGGTATATGAACCTCCCCCCCTGGCAGGAGGGACCTTTCCTATCCCCACAGCACACGGGGGTCATCACGTCACCAGCCAGGACCCAAGGGAAGGCCTGCCTGACGCAGGGCCAGTGTGCGGGGCATGCCCATGTGCAGGCAGGTGGTGAGCACGGAGGCAGGGCCACACGCTGACGTATGTGCAGAGCTGCACATGACGGCAGTCACAGTAGCAGCTGCCACTGAGGGGACACTACACTCACTGGGCCAGGCCTGGCTAGAGGTCTGGGCACGCAGGGTCTTACTTCACGCCCCCCACAGTGCTTTCAGGTAGGTACTCAGCGACGTTAATAGCATGCCAGAGACACAGAGCAACATCATGTCCACAGCCCGGGCCAGGAGACACACACAGCACTGCCCCAATAGCACAGCACCACCCGGTCCAAAATCCAGACTCCAGAGCTTACACAGCACCGCCCCAGGAGCACCAAGCAAGTGGATCAAGGGACTTCAAGTGCGGAGCAGTTCCTGGAGCTGCCAGCAGGGACAGATGGCAGGTCTCTGTCCCAGGGTAGCATGGGGACTTGGAGGCCTCCCAGACCACCCTGCCAGAACTCCTGATGAAGTGAGCAGGGACACGACCCACTCCTGACGTCACCGAAAAGCCTGGAACAATCTCTCGGCACTGCCCCCACTCCACCCCAGACAAGCGCGCCCTGGTCCACTTCAGCTTGCTCTTTGGGCTTGGTTTTCTGAGCCACCTCCTCCAGGAAGCCTCCCCTGATTGCCAGGCGGGAGGAGTCCTTTTCTCTCTGAGCTGTCCCCCACAACCAGGTCTCCCCCACCGATACTCATCACCCATCAATGCCATCTGTCTCCCTGTCCTCCCTAGAATATGAACCCTGAGAGGAAAGCGGCCACGCCTGCCCTTTCCATGCCACACCCCCAGTGCCCAGCAGGCAGACTTGGCCCTTGATGCCCCATCCCCACAGGAGCAGTTGTGGATTTAATCTGCAAGCAAGTGAGTAGCTGCCTGTGGGAGACTTTGCCTTTGGTGGTGGTTGGGGGTGGGGGTGGGGAAGGGTTGGTTGCTCTACTCAAAAAGTTTCCCTAGAACCACTACTCCTCCAGCAGACAACCCCTCCCCACCTGCTCCCTCAGCTTTAATGTTTCCCCTCAAAAATGCAAATACTGCTGATGTACACGCTGGAATTTCCTCCCATCCCATGACCCCTCGGGGATAAGCAAGACGACTTCTGCTGTAAGAATGCCCAGAGGCTCAGAGAGGCCAAGTAACCAGGGCAAGGCCGCACAGCAAGTAAGTTCACGTGAGGTACCGAACTTGGGTAGCTACAGACCTTCCCAACCTTCCCAGCCTGTCTGTGCATCACCCCAGACATGGAGGCCCACATCCAAGCATCGCCAGGAGGCAGGGACTCCCACCATGGTCCCCAGAGGCCATCCTCACTGCGCCAAGGCTGGGGGTGGAATGTGCCCAGAGGGGAGACTCTAGTGCCCAGCAGGACACAGCAAACATGGCCACCCCAGGATTAAATCCCACTGGAAGGGGTTTCTCATGTCTCCTTACACGAGCAGGACCTTTTCTGAAGAAGGGGGTCTTTATGGCCTGGTGTCCCTTCCAGAAACTCCCCCCAAAAGGATAGCCTTCCCCAGACAAGGAGGTGACCCGGGTGATGATCTGGAGATGGGGAGGGGCAACTGAAGACCTGGGACTTGGTCTGCAGTGGCTGAGATGAATGGAAGAGGAGCAGAAGGGGGTGCCGGGCTGTGCGAGTGCTGAGCCCAGAGAGAACAGACCTCGGGAGACAGAGTCCCTGTCCTGATCTTTGGAGGGCCCTTGTACGAGTGGGTGGACCAAGAGAGTGCCCCTGCACCCGGGTCATTGTCTCTAAGTCAAGTGGAGCTTCCACTATCCATCTGAGCCACCGGCAATGGAAAAGGCTATTTTAAGGGCATGATCCTCTTGTTGTTGGGAGCATACAAGAAAGGATCCGTCAAGCAAATGCCAAGGGATTGTGGCTGACTCAGCGTGGGAGTAGTGGACTTCAGGAGGTCCATGAGGTGCCTGAGAATAAGAGTTATGTGTTCACCCCCTCAGTGTGGGATGAAGACAGAACTTTTCCATAATTGCTTACTCCAAAATATTAAGCAAGCGAATGACCAACATTTAGTGTGCTAGTGAAGTTAGTTATTCTCACTGAGGCTCCCAGTTATCTGAGGGCTTTGCGTAACTCAAGTTAGGATAATGATCTGCTTCCCTCGAAGCCTGTTGGCGGGATTCAAGAGTCATTGTCGGTGACCCCTAACAAGACAGACCTGTTCACCTACCCCCGGGAGTCTGAAGCCTTTCCTTATCACATCCCTCGCCTCTTAGTGACGTACGCATCCCTATGCTATCGTCACCAGATAGCCCTTGAGACAGCCCCCTCTTGTGACACGTCCTAACCAGTGACGCTAGGACCCATATGTCCCCCATCAGGTTATTTAAATGGGGAAAATGAATGTCCGCCACACTCCTGACTCTCGTTCTTGCATCGCTCCTGCCTCCCTTCTGCCCCTGAGCGCCGGATGCTCTCGGCTCCTCTCCCTCATCAGGTAATTCCCTCCTGCGGGGCGGAGGTGAGCATGTTACCTTGATGTTATGTATGTCTGACTCTTAGCCTTTCTCTCTCTGTCACGATCTCTATATCGCTATCATAATAAATAATAATTATCGCGGCACAACTGCCTGTTGAACCCTTGCTGTGAGTGTATCAGAGGCTGGCTACTTCTGACATCTCCGGAGCTGCCCCCCTCATTTCCCCAAAGGGATTGTGAATAAAAGAACCAGGTTTCTTGCTGAGTGTGAGTCAAAGGAGGTATTTTGTAGGTTCTCTTCCAAAGCCATGATTCAGACTTGAAGGTTCTATGTGCCCCTGACATTATACCCAAACTTCTACCCTACCTGCAAAGTCCTGCTCAATCTGGTCCCCTCTCCAAACCACCTCCAACCTCACTCTTCCTCACCACTCTAGCCACAGGTACCCCCTTGCTGTTCCTGAAACATACTGAGCTCATCGGTGCCTCAGGACCTTTGCACCTGCTGTTCCCCTGCCTTGACAGAGAGCTCAGTTCTTCCCATGGCCGTCTCCTCTCCTTCATCAGGATTTAGGTGGCGTGCCATTTCCTCAGAAAGATCATGCCTAGCTGCCTTCCTTCTCCAGGCTGACGGCATCACGGGTCATGGGTCATAGGTTCAGTTGCTGAGGCTCCATCAAGACACTTGGTTGAAAAAAAAAAAAAGACACTTGGTTGACATGGCCTCATGCAAGACCCAAGTCCTCACAGCTGGGCCAATAGGAAACATGATGATAAACGTAGGAAAGGCTGAAGTTGTCGAGGATTTGACCTTGCTTGGCTGCACAATCACCGCTCATGGAAATGGCACCCAAGACCTCTGTAGAGTACGGAGAGGGCAGGACGCTACTCTGAGGACGGAGGTGTAGCTGACCCAAGGCCTGGTGCTCCCAACTGCCTCCTATGCATGTTGCAAAGTTGGACAGTGAATTAAAGGCCAAAGGGAAATGGATGCTTTTGAACAAGCGTGTTGACAAAGAATATTGAAAGAATCATTGACTGCCAGAAAACACACACACACACACACACACACACACACAACACCTCTCAAAAGAACCAGATCTGTCCTGGGAGAAGTACAGCCAGAATGTTCCTCAGGAGCCTGGATGGCAAGACTAGGTCTCCTACACGATGGGTGCGTTGTTGAGAGAGAGCAGTTGCTGGAGACGGACATCATATTCAGTCCAGCGGAGGGGCAGTGGGAAAGTGCAAAGGCCCCTGGAAGATGGGCAGACACGTGGCTGCCATAATGGCCTCGAACAGTCCGTCATGAGGGTGGGGCTTTGTCCTGAAGAACCTCAGACCTTGAGGAGTCGGGATCCACTCCAGGGCACCCGAGGGCAGGAGCAGGCGCAGGTCTGCTGTGGGGGCGGCTAGGGTAGGGCCGGCACACAGAGCCCCACAAAGGACCTGGCGAGCAGGCGGCCTGGCTCTGGAATTTTAGCGGCCGTCGTCATTTTCTGACCTGACTTCCCATTTTATAGCACAGCAAAGCGAGGCTCAGAGAGGTGACCTTCTGGCCAATCCAGGAGCTCTCTCCGATGACCGGGACCGGGTCTGTCTCATTTTTCCACAGAGCCTGAAGCACACACGAGGGACTCTGTAGCTACTGTGACTGACTCCAGGAATGAGGAATAATGGCCCAGCTGTGGCCAGGGACCTCGTCTCTAAGATTCTATCTCAGCCCAGCCCTGCCCAGCTGGTCCAAGATTACTTCAGACCCACTGGGGTCTCCGTCTCTCCCAGAAGTGGCTCTTGCGAAATGCCTAGGAATACGTGGGGACCAGCGTCCTGCTCCTGTCCCCAGTGGTGGGGCTCTCTCATCTTAGCTAGTCCAAGAGCAGGAGATGGGTGCTGCCTAGGCCCTGGGGGATCTCTGCCCAGAAACCTGGTGGCAGGTGTGGGCAGAAGAAGCAGCTGCTGCTGCCCTGCCAGCTGCCCGCCGGGGGCCTGCCCACCAGATACATAATAGATGAGGAGGCCCAGCAGGTCATACCCGCTTGGCATTTCAGAGCCGCTAATGAAAGCAGCCTCGTGCTTCCTGCCACAGCTCACGGGGCCCCTGGGCCTCCGGCTGCTCAGTGATGGACTAGAGGAGCCATGTGAGGACAGCGGCTGTCCATGCAAGCCCTCGCCGCGCCCTCCTCCCACCCCCGCCATCGGCCCAACGGCACCTGGGGTTCAGGCATCAGGCCAACCTCACTGCCAGCCCTGGTTCGCCACCCATCAACTGCGTGCCCTCTCTGAACCTCGGTTTCCTCATCTGTAAGATGGGGCCGGGTAGTGTGAAGATGAGATGCAGCCATCCGTGTGCAGCTGGCAGCCTCACTGTCCAGGAGGGTACCTCTCAATATGGGGCTGGGCAGGGCATTGGGGGCCAGCTCACCCCATAGCCAGGACTTCCTTCAGTTCAGGGGCTTCCTCACCTCTAACTGTGGTAAGAGGAAACCCCTGGATTCAGAACCAGTGCTGGCCAGCTGCGTGACACTGGGCTTGGAAGAGTCACCTCGCTCGGCCTCGGCTTTGACCTCTGTAATCTGGGGACCCCAGGAGTCACCGTGGATTTCTGGGTCATGTGAATGGTGAAAGCACTTTGGTACACCAAAAAGGCAGGAGGGTCCAGGCTGCACAGAAGCATCTGGAAGAAAGGTCAGACCACCCCCTCTGGAAAAACCAGCCACGGAAAATGAAGCCGCTCTTGAGCCAGCAGCAGCTGGGCAGCAACTCGCATTATAAGGTCAACTTGCAGGACATGGGGGTGACTTCATGAGGCCACCATTGCAGAAGGCCTGTCCACACTGGTCCGGCGTCCTTCCCCCAGGCTCCCAGCCTCCTTGACAGAGTCAGAGTTGTTTCCCTTTCAGCCACCTCCTTCTTCTACACTTAAAACGTCCGGTCCTTCCCCCTGGACTTCTGGGCCCCAGAGAGCTGAAGAACCAGCAACCCTCCCTCTGGGCCCCACTTCCTCTCTCATTTGCATGTGGGCTCTGACACCTGGCCCCCACCCTGCCCTGCCCTGGAAGCCACCTGCTGACTGGGACCAGGAGGGAGAACCAGCCTTGACTGCATCTGGTCCATAGGAGGCCTTGCTGATCTCCAGATCTAAACTCTAATCTCTTAATCCTTAACGAAAAAAGATAAAGGGATGGTGGGGGGGGGGGGGGAGACCAGGCTTCTTCCAGGAAGTCTTCCCAGCTACTCCACAGAGTTCGACACAGAGAGCCGCACTCTGAAGACGATCCATTTCATGCCACAAACCTCCCCTCGGCATCTCTGAGTCATGGCGCAGGGAGAGGAGAGAACACAGCCTTCCCTTTGTCCCCTCCTCCTGCTTGGCAGCTTTGTGGTCCTTTACAGAGCGAATTTGATCCCCTTTCACAGATGGGAAAACTGAGCACCTGCTGCGGGAAGCCCGAAGGTAACTCAACCAACACCTCATTTCCAGGAGCTGGAGTCTGCCTCATGCTACAACCCCGGGAACGAGCCAGTGGGACAGCCCTGCAAGGGAGTGAGGCGTCCGGGGCCAGATTCTCAGGCCACCTGCCAGACCCCGGGGCAGGCGCTTTGCACTAGCCTGGTGTGGGCGCTCCAAGGCATCCTGCTCTGAGAAGGGAGTGGGGTGAGACGGGATGGGGGTGAGAAAGGGAACAGTCAACAATGGTGGCCGAGGGGGGCGGGAGGGTGGGGAGGGCTGGTGGTGTGGGAGGGAGGGGCATGCCACCAGCAGAAGCGTGCCCTTCCCTCCCACACCTGCTGACCAGAAGTGGGGGCACAGGACAAGAGGCAGAGACAGACCAGGAAATGTCAGTTATGGGTACAAATGAGCATCACGCGTACCAAGTCCTGGGCCATGTGCTGAGGGGCCCTGGTGGCACGATGTCTCAAGTGCTTGCCTTCAAGCAGTAAAGTCAGTGTGGATGCCTTCCCCCACCCCCCACAGGTCCAGGAGGGGGTTCGGGGCAGAGCAAGTTACCCAGTGGCTGCTCACCATGGGATGGACAACGCAAACCCCCAGCAGCTCCACGGGTGAAAGATAAGGCTCTCTGCTTCCAGAAAGGACTGTGTTGGCACCCCAAGGCAGTTCTACCCTGTCTTGGAGGGACACTGAGGGTCAGCATCGATGACAGGGAGTTTTGAGACAGACTCTAGGGAGAAAAGACATGGCTGTGTGCTTCCCAAGAGATCCAGCCCTAGAGACGGGTCCCCTCCGTCCCGTCAGACACCGAGTGCTGGAATGGACCACCCGGCTCACAGCAACGCATTCACACCGACCTCACACTGGCGCTGAACACCCACCGGCTACCCAGAGTTGGGGCGGGATTGCCTGGGGGTTAGCGCCTTGGAGGCAGCCCTAATGAGGAGGATGCGGGTCAAGGCATTGTGGGAAATGGGTCTGTCCTGAGGAATCTCAACCCTTAACGGACAGATGGGTCAACTACGGCCCAGGGAGGGAAAGGCACGTGCCCGAAGTCACCACCACCAGTCCTGTTTGCCCGTCAGCCACTCTTGGTCCAGGGACCACCCCCTCAAAGGGGACCTTCTAGACCAAGATCCTTTGTCTCCGAGTCTTCCAGGACATGAACCCCTAGCTCAGATCACCCCCAAGCATGAGGGTCTGCGCTCTGCACTGTCTGGAAGACCGCCATCGAATTGAAGCCCTGAGCTGACTAGCAGTGAGGCCTGAAGCTGCAGAGCAAGTGTGCCCAGCAGTGCCTACTCTACCCACGTGACCAGCGCTAGTGCCTGCCGATGTGATTCCTGAAGCCTGGAGGGAAGGACCGTGTGTGCCTTGCCTGTCTCGGCCTCCACGCGCCCTGGCCCGGCTCTGGGACAGCACGCCACTTTGCCCAGAGACATAGCTCAGGCGTGCCCACAGCTTGAGGGAGCACAGAGAAGCAGAGTACCTACTCCAGTCACCCCCTCCCCCCAAAAGAAACCCTCCAAACTCAATGCCATTGAGTCAGTGTCAATCATCCCAGGCCTGGAGCACAGAACAGAACATCGCCTGTGGGTTTCTGAATGGTACATCTTCACGAGAGCAGAAAACCTTACCTTTCTTGTGCCGAGGGGCTGCAAAGTTCGACCTGCTAACTGCTGTGTGCCCCACCAGCTCCTCCGGGCCCCACGGAGAGCACCTAAAGACCTGCGCCAGCCCAACGGCCCCACCCCACCCCCTCTCCATGGGGCCGGAGAGGGGTCATTATCAGTCAGGGACCCTGGAAGTCCCGACAGGCTCGCCCGCCCGTCACAGCAGGAACAGCCAGCTGGGCCCACATGACGTGGGTGCCAGGGAAGCCGAGAGACGTCCGCCTGCACGGGCATCGGAGGTGTGGGGACTCCCAAGACGAGGTGAGGCTGCACCTCCGCCTACCTCCTGTCAGGGTTGGGGAAGCCTCGATGCAGCTGCTTCTCCACCCAGGCAGACACAGGGAGCTGGGACCAGAGGGGGGCTGGGGAACCTTCTGAGAAGAGTGCAGGAGCTGGGACAGCCAGGTTGGGGACTGTGAAAAGGCACCCAGGGTCCAGCCCCAGCTGGGGAGGTGTCCAGGGATGGAGAGGAGGAGGGCTGAGGAAGCAGATGAGGGAGGACCGACCAGGTGTCAGGTCTGGCTGGGTTGTGGTTGGCTTTACAACTTAAAGGGCATTTTGACTCACAGGACCCCAGAGGAAAAGCACGCTCAGGGAGTTTTCAATGGCTGGTTGCAGGGGGTGAGGGGTGGGGTGCAGACCATCAGGTCTTTGTTCCAAGGCACCTGGAGATGGACTGAGCTACCCACCTGCCGCAGAGCCCTTAACAACCTGCACCTCTCGGGGACTCCTTTATAACTCCCAAACTCCCGGCCACCGAGGTAGCGCCGACTCATCACAACACGGGTGGTTTCAAACTTCAGACCCTGCAGATCGCAGCCCACTACCTAACCACTCCACCGCCAGGGCTCCTGTGGTAGTTACATCACCGGGTGTCAACTTGAGACTAGTGAGAGTGAGGGGGTGGAGTTTAGCCTGTCAATCAAGTCGCAGCTTGATGACCTCAAATGGAGGCGCGAGGGAGACCAATAGTGCACTGGAGGCCAGATACTCTCTCCCTGCTTGTCTCCCTGTGAGACCTTCCTGATGACAAGCCACATAGAGCCGGAGCTCTGGAGCTGCCAGATCCACGGGGAGACCCCCTGCCAGCACTGAGGGGTTCCTACCACCACTGGATCCACAAGACTTGCCACCCCCTGGCCTGTGGTCTTCCTGCATTCGGCGTCGTTGCATGAGTCTGGAGAGGAATTTACAGACTAGTATCAGACATACGGGCTAGTATCGGATTTAAGGACTCGATCTGGACTGGGCTGGGATGTTTTCTTAGGATACAATTCCTACTTGTATAAATAAAGCTCTTTCTTATGCACATGAGTGTCTCTGGCCAACCAAGACTCACACAGCTCCCAGCCTTCGCAACATCCACTCTTAAACAAGTAGGTGCAGAAACGTGAGCTGAATTGCTGAAGGGGAGGCAGGCAGAGGCAGCGGTGAGGTTTGAACCTGTATTGTCTAATTCTAAGGTTGAGCTCTGGAAAGGACAAAAAGGTCTGGGCCCCAAACTAGTAAGAGGGTTTGCCCCCCTGGTGAAAGTGGGCAGAGGGTATGGGCTGGCATCGCGGGGAATGACGTGGGGCTGGGGGTGTCTCCGGGGTCAGTCAAGCCAACCCAGCCTCGCTGAGTAGCCCGGTACTCACCACACACTCCGTCGAGGAGGGAAAGACTTGTCCACCCTGAAACACAGCAAGCAGGGGCAGCAGGTCAGGACAGCTGCTTTCCCTGTACCCGTGGGTCTGCCTTCCCGTGGGGCATGGGATAGGGCTCCTTCAGGGGGATGCTGCAGCCCCTCACCATATGCCTAACGTTGTGGGAACCCTCACCCAGCTAGCGTGTGCCAAGAACAGGTTGAATTATAGGGGGAGACCGGAGGTTAGGGATAAGGATGGGGGTTAAAAGTGAAGGAGAAGAAGCAGGGTGGGGGCTGTGGGGCAAAGCAGCAGGGGCTGAGAACAGGGCTGTACGTGTTGGTGGCAGTGGGGTGGGGTGCGTGGGGGTGGATCCAGCATGGGGGAGTCTTGGGATAGGTGGGTGGAAGAGTGAGTCCAGCAGCTAAGGGTCAGGGACATGGGGGTGCAGCTGAAAGCAGGGGGGGCTGTTTCCACACAGAACTGAGGGGTGCTGGGTGCTCATGCTGTCGAGGGAGGGATGCTTCCAGCACCTCCTCCCCACTGTGCCCCACCCTCGCCTTCCCTACGTGTCCCCGTCTGTCCTCCTGCCACCCTACTCACAGCCTGCCTCAACCGTATCTATCTACGTGGGGAACAAATGCCTTGAAGTTCAGAAGCAAGAACTTTGAGAGGAAACTGCTCCCCTGCCCTGACCCCTGACAGTCTGGGAATGATTTCAGGCCCCCAGAGTTTAGGGGGCACCTGCAGACTTTGTCTCCCCCCAGCCCTCTCCGAACAAGCTCAGAGGATGCATGTGTGTGGATGGGACCCCTGCAGACCCTTGAAATCCTCAGTGCCTTTGAGGGCACCTTGGGGTGGGGAGGGCCCAGTGGGGAGCGGAGGGGCTCCTGCCGTTGTTGGGACAACAAGCCACTCCTGTCAGAAGGGGTCAGAGGGGACCATGGAGAGGCCAGAACTGGACTGGGCCAGCAAGGGAGGGAGGGTGGCGGCCCAGGTCATCTAGTGTGGCAGGCTGGCTCTGCTGACAGGGAAAATGAAGCCACGGAGAGGCTGGGACTCGCTCAAGGTCACCCAGCAGCACCCAGCCCCACCCCCTTGGACTGTCCCTTGGGCTCAGCTGACCAAAAAGCGCTCCCTGTCAGCTGACAACTCGCAGGCCCCCAGAAAGACCCTCACCTCCCACCCCAGCCCTCAGAGGACATCTCATGGACACGAGCCCCTGAGCTCCATGAGCACCTACTATGTGCCAGCGCTTCCCACGCACGAGCCCCGATTGCCTCCACCCCCCAAAAGTGGGTGCTGGGGGTCCTCCTGCCGGCTGGCACCTGTGCCCAAAGGTAAGGAGCTGATGAGGGTCACACACACCGCTGCTGTAGGAAGGGGGTCTAGGGCCGTGCTGCCAGCCACCCCTTCTTTCTGCTTCACCCAGTCCTGGTCTCAGGAATCCCCCCTCCCCTACGGGGGTGTCACTCGGATCCCCGACTCCCAAGTGAAGCCGTCATCACCAGGGTGGTCAGCAATCCCAGGGCAAGGAGGAAGTGCAGGCTTCCCCTGACCCCCCCTGGGCCCCACATACCTACACATGCTCCCACACCTGTCAACGCACTGTGCACACACATCAATCACACACACACGGATCATACACACAGCCCAATCATACACACACACACATCAATCACACACCGATCATACACACACACCCCAATCATACCCACACACATCATACACACACACCAATCATACACACACACCTCATACACACACACCAATCATATGCACACACACCACACCTGCCAGTGCACACACCAATCATACTCAAACTTATAGCTGTCAGTGAAGCACACACACACACCTGTCAGTGTACTCACCCATCACGCACGCACACACCTGTCAGTGCACTCACCCATCGCACACATCCACACCGAGCCACACAGACACCAATACCACCGAGCATTCACGGGGCACGTGGGGGAAGCGGCAGGAATACACACGGACGCCTCAGACTCACGCTCACGCTCACACTCACACCGAGGCTTCCAGCAGCCCTCCCCACACCTGGCTCCCGCCCGCCGGGCGCACCCACACCTACCCGCCATAGGCCCCGAAGGTGAAGCTGCGCTTGCGGCCGCTCATGGTGCCGCCGCCCGGCCCGCGCCCAGCGCCGGGTCACCTTGGCAACCCCGCCGCCGCCGCCGCCGCGCCCTGGCCCCAGGCCCCGGGATGGTCCTCGCCCCCGCGGGCAGCGCGCCAACTGCTGGGCCACCGGGCACAGAGAGGCCGCTTGTGTGCGCCGCCCTCCCCTCCCCTCGAGGAGCGCCTGGCGGGGCTCTGCGCACTGCCTGGCCGAGCCTCCTCTGCCGCCACCGGCCCAGGTCCTCTTCCGGAGGGACACCCCCCCCCCCCCCGCGGCCCCTCTAGCCATGGGACCTCCCCTTCATCGCGGCGGGAGGCTCCCAGTGGGCTGGGCTAGGGCGCAGATGGCCGCTGTGGGCGCAGTCGCCGCCCCTCCCTGCACCTTGAACTTGTCCCTCGCCTCCGAGGGTCCTGTGAAGGTCTGGGAGCTCAGGCCAGCCCCTGGCCCACAGCAAGCGAAGGCTCCCTCCAGGCCCAGGCCAGCGTGGGTTCCACAGGGCGGGAGTGCGGGAGGAACTGAAGTCTCCGTGGTCCTTCCCTTGCGGCTCTCATCCCCTGCTCCAGAAGTCCCGGAACGGGGTGGGGGCACTCAACCACCTTCCAGACTCCAGTCTCTCCGTCCTTGCTCACTCCGCATGTTTGCAAACACGTGAGCCCTGCCTGGACCAGCCCACCCCGCTTTCACCCAGGACCCACTCCCCTGCACCCTAGCACCTAGAGAGTGCACCAGGGCTAGAAGCTTCCCAAGGGTTTTTTGGCGGAATGATACCACCTAGGGAACTGGCGCTGAAGGGGAAGATGAGCTGCTTTTCAGGGATTTCTCCTGGGCCCTCGGGCGGGGCTGGTCCAAGTCACCCAGGATGTCTGGCTGCCAGCAGGCCCCACGGTTGGCAAAGGGCTGAGGCAGAGGAGGAGACACAGCCCAGGCTGTCCCCCACAATGGCAGACATGAAGAGCCAGCTCACACAGCAATTCCTTCTTTCTGAGGAGCGCCCCCTCCACCCTCACCACCCACCTTCCTGCCCTGCCCTGGGCCCAGGCAGAGGGGGAGCTCAGGTGGACCCGGGAGGTTCTGTCCCCCTGGGACTAACACCTGCCCTCCCCTCTCGGAGGGGTCCAGTTCCTCTAGACAGATACTCTGACTTGACAGAAACCCTGGGGTGAGGGGTGGGGGTGGCGGCTAATGGCAGCAGACGGTGGGGTGGGGTCGGGGGAACAACGAGCTGGGGCTGTGCCAGAGGGGTGCCATCCCATTGGTTTGCTGGCCCTCACTCTGCCTTTTCCACGGGAATAACCCGAGTGGTTCCGCATGTCCACTTGGCACGGTGGCCCAGGGCCTCCAGTGGACCAAGCTTCCCAGCCGGGCCGGCCCCCAGGAGGCCCCACCAGTGTGAGGACAGTGGGCCCTTGAGAAGGTCCGTGGGGGCTGCAGGGTTCCCATGGGAGACAAAGAGCCCAGTGTGGGCACGGACCTCTCCAGCCGCAGCTGCCTTGCTGGCAGGAGCTGGGGGTGGGGTGGTCGGTGGGGGTCATTTCTTGAGGCGGAGATGCTGCAATACACTCCCTACTCCCCCCTCTGGCCCGGCCCCTGGAGCCACAGTGCTTGAACGCACGGTCTAGTGCCCCCCCTCCACACCCTCTGCATCGCAGCCAGGGAGGGCTGCCCAATAGGCAAGGCGAGAATGTGCTTAGAGTACCAGCAAACGTTTGTCCAAACAGACAGGACCCCAGACCCCAGGGAAAGCCAGCACCCCGGGTGGGGGGGGGAGCTGGGGGGGGCACTACATGGCACTACACTGGGTCCCGTGCACAGGAGTGTGCTGCCTGGAAACAGAGTCCATGCAGGGGCACGAGGGCGGCCAAGTGCAGGGTGGGTTTAGCTATGAGATCCTGACTTTGCACACCTTCAGCGGCCTCGGTCTCCTCCCGGAAAGCGAACCTCCTATCTCAAAGGCTCTCCTGGAAGTATTTCTTCCTAATGAACAAGAGGAGAGGCTGGGCTGTCCAAGCTATTTCTTGCTACATTCACCGGATCTGCAACATGGGCACTTAAGGAGCGAGGATGGATGATCTGAAGAGTTATATAGTGTGTGTGAATGCATGTGTCTGTATGTGTGAGCACGTGTGCATGTGAGTGTATGTGCATTTGTGTATGTGCATATGTGTGTGAGTGTGACTGTGTGTGTGTTTATGTATGTGAGTTTTTGTGTATGGATGTGTGAGTGGGAGTATGTGTGTGTGTGTGTGAGTATGTGTGTCTGTGGTGTGTATGGATGTGTGTATGGATGTGTCTGTATGCATGTGTGAGTATGTGTGTATGTATTTATGTATGTGTGTGAGTGTATGTGTTTCTGTATGTGAGTTTTTGTGTATGAATGTGTGACTGGGAGTATATGTGTGTATGTATGTGAGTGTATGTGTGTATGTGAGTTTTTGTGTTTGAATGTGTGAGTGGGGTTGAGCCCTGGTGGCAGAGTGGTTGTGTGCGGGACTGCGACCCATTGGGTTGGCAGTTCAGATCAAGCAGGAGCTCTCCAGGAGCAAGGCTGGGCCTCCCACTGCCACCAGAGGTCAGTGATGCCAAAAAATTAAAGAATGTGTGAGTGTATGGGCATGTGTGCATATGTATGTGTGTGAATATATGTGTATGTATGTGAGTGTATGTGTATGAATGTGAGTGTGTGTGAATGATCCCATTCAGATTTGTGAGTCAACAGAAAAGGGGTCACCACAAAGGGGTCTTCAGGACCCTCACATGTCGTCATCCAGGCCTGAGTGCAGCCCACGAACGGCTGCAGACACAGGACAGGGGCCCTGCTTCCATCCTCAGTCTGCTGAAGCTCCCAGCTCCCCACGTGTCAGCCCTGGGATGCGGCAGGGTTCCTAAACACTCCATGCTTCTGCTTCTCCATCCGTAAGAGGGGGGCTGCGGCTTCTCATGGCAGGAATGAAAACCCAGCTTGGGTGAGCAAGGCCTTTCCCCAGTCTTGCACGCACGATAAAGCGCATGGTGCAGCGTCTGCAAATGAGGCCTGGTGCTAGGAAACGGCCTTCCCCCAGGCTAGGGAACATTCCAAACCAAACGAAACTCCTCACGAGGGACCCGAGTAAACAGCCAGTGATGCCATCAGGGAGCCCTGGAGACGTAGCACTTGTGAGACGGGCTGCTCGTGGACAGGTCAGCAGTTCAAAACCACCGGTTGCATAGTGGGAGAACGATGAAGCTTTCTAGTCTCCCACAGTCTCAGATGCCCGCAGGGACACGTCTGCCCGTCCTGCAGGGTCCCTGTATGTCAGAATCGGCTCCATGGCCGAGTTTGGTTTTGATGGCACCAGTATATGGCACCTATCGGAAAGAGCCTGGTAACCCACCCTGTGTGGGAGTGCCAGGAACCTCCTGGAAGACAGGAGAGAGCAGCTTAGACCCCAGCAGGGACGCCCAGTGGGGGAGGGGGGGACTAGGCCAGGGGCTCCAGCTCGGACCCTCCCTCTAACTACCCACTGACACCTGGCTCCCCACAGGAGAACTCGCTGCTCTCATGCCAGTACAGGGGGCAGGGGGGGGGGGGCTGAGGAAGCAGTGCCACCTGCAGGATGGGTAAAGCCCTTTCTTCCTAAACAACACCACCCCCACGCCCCCACTTTTGCCTAGACACCGGGACCAGCTGCTCTTTCAATGGGGAGGGAGCCTCCCTCTCTGGGCCTCTGGGATTTGCACCCAAGTTTAAACAGGTGTCAGACCACGTGGGGGGGGGGGCAAAAGGTTGCTGAGTTCCCTTCCCTGCGCTTACCCCAGCTTGAACTCTGGGAGTTCCGCCCACCTGCCTCCAGTGCCCTCTTCCCCTCCCTCTGCAGGGGAGTGCTAGGCACAGGCTCCTGAGAGAACCTCAGCCCTAAGCCCCAGATGGGGCAGTGTCCCCACAACCCTCTCCCCCTCTCCATTCATCTGACTCAGGGTGTCTGCCAAGGGCCCTGGGCAAGAAAGGGGGAGACCAGACATTGTGGCCTTGCCTGGTGCTGCTCATTCCCCACGCCTCTGAATTGGAGACACCGGAATGGGAAAATCCACTTGCCTTGAGAAAATCCCACAAGCTAGAAGCAGCATTTCCTTAGCCCTTGGCCTCTCTAGCTCAGAGCTGCAAATTATGAATTCCCCAAGCAGCTGCCCAGACTCTCTCCTGCCCGGGGTCTGAGGCTCCCACCCAACTCAGTGGGCTCCTGAGACCACTCGCCCTTCAAAGTGTCTTCATCAGGGACCACCGCAGTCGCCAGGCCATGATGGCCAAAAGAAAATGTCCCCGCCTAGACTCCCTGCACAGAGACCTCTATTTGGAGTGTGCGTCTGGAGAGTCTCTGGGAAACCAGGCACCCTGTGCAGTCTCCTCCACTCCCCCGCTCAGGCATTTGGCAAATAGCATGTATGGACCCCATGCTGTGAGCCTGGCCCTGTTCACACACTGGAGTGAGAGCATGAATGAGGCAGGTGAGGTGTTCAGGACCTGTGTGCACACCTGCATGCCCAGCTGAGACACCTGATGGTGCCCGGAGAACTCAGACCGGGGTCCAATGCATGGGAACATGCTCACAGGACCATCAACCCCTGCACTGCCAACCCAGGTGCCCACACAAGTGCAAAAGTCAAATCAAGTTCACCCCACTGATCAGCATGCATTCATCTCCTGGGTTCGTACACACCTGTGCACATGCACCACTGCCCTCAGAGCCAGGCGCAGAAATCACATGCTGGCCCGTCCTCGGATCGGGCTGTGCTCTTGTTGTGTCCATGGACAGGTGTGCACACTGGCTACCCGTCACACACAACCGCTAGAGACCCAACTCTCTGGAGGAGAAACAAAGGCAGGAGAGAGGGCAGGGGCCAGCGAGGTGCAGAACTGCAAGGCCTTGTGGAGAAGGAAGGGAGGGTTGGGATGCTTCCCCATTTCCCTACCTCTGGCTGAGGGCGTGGTCCTCCGGGCCCATCTCTGGAGCAGTGGGACTGAGCTGTGAGGGGGACCGCTGATACCCAGAGCGACCCTGTGCTCATGGGGAGGGGACATGGGTTCTAGCTGCCACATGGGTGGCCTTGTGTCCTTCTCCTAGCACATGTCCCTTCCTGCTTCTGGCCTCTGTGATCCCCTCTGCACCGACCAGGGCCTTCACCTTGGCAGGGAGCCTCCACAGAGGCAGCTCTGCCCCTACTGGACATTTGGGACATTCTCCAGGGTGGTTTGGTCCTCAGGACACTTGCTGAGGTCTGAGGGCTGGTGGCACAGTAATTAAGTACTTGGCAGATAACCAAGAAGTTCATGGTTCAAGGCCACCAGCTGTTCTGTCACCGCAAGCTGTGGCAGTCGGCTTCCTACAGCTCACAGCTTTGGAGACCCTGCGGGCAGTTCTACTCTGTCCTGAAGGGTCAGTCGCCCTAGTCAGAGTGGACTTGACAGAAAAAGGTGCGGGTTGAAGTCCTGGGAGATGAACGTTGGTAGCGCAATGGCTACGTGCTCAACTGCTACCTGAAAGGTGGGGTCCACCAGCAGCTGCAGAGGAGAAAAGGCCTGGTGGTCTGTTCCCATAAAGATGCCAGCCTTGAAGACCCCACGGAGGCAACTCTGCTCTGTCCTAGAGAGGCACTATGGGTCAACTTGACGGCACACCACAACAAAATGACCGTCAGTTGGGCTGACGGTGGCGTAGTGGTTGTGCGCGGGCCTGCGGCCCACTGGGACGGAGGTTCAATTCCAGCAGTGGGGCTGGGCCTCCTACTCCCACCACCGGAGAGCAGTGATGGCCCCCCCCCCAAAAAAAATGACTGTCAGTCAGTGGGTAAATGCTCTGTTTGGGAAAGTCCCAAAATCAACCCCAGCCTCACCCTCCTCCCATAACCCAGACACTCATGCAGGTGAAAAGCCTGTTACATCCATCATACACCCTAACTCGGGCGAACCTGTGCCTCTCTGCTGCGGCCTTTCTGACAGCTGGGGAAGAGACTACGGACTGCCAGCAGAACGGACACATCAGTCCTGGAAGAACCCAGATGTTGCTTAGAAGCGAAGACAGTGAGACTTGCGCTCCCTGACTTTGGCTTTCTTCCTGCAAAGGAAAGACCAGTTGGTAGCAAAGCGCATTCTGTGTGGGCCAAGACCCTCACTGAGACGACGGGGGACACAACTGACATGACAAGGGACTCAAGACACCGGTGGGGGCGACGATGGCACAGAGCTGGGCGAGGCTTCTTTCTGCAGTCCACAGTGAGCGGCAACAGTCCTGGTGGCGGCCAGAGCGCCCTGACTCACTACAACCCTGTAGGACGGGGGCTGCCCCATGGGCTCCCAAGGCTTGCCACTGGAGGCAAGCACTCTCTCCTGAAGGGAGTCACGGCCGCCCGTCTTCTGGTTAGGGATGGGAGACGTTAGGCCAGTGGTTCTCTGCCTTCCTAGTGCCTCGACCCTGGAACACAGCTCCTCATGTCGTGGTGAGCCCCAGCCATTCGATGACTTGCATTGCCACTTCATCACTCTCGTTTTGCTACTGTTAGGAATTGTCATGTAAATATCTGATATGCAGAACGTATCAGGCGACCCCTGTGAAAGGGTCTTTCAACCCCCCCCCCAAAGGGGTCGGGACCCACAGGTTGAGAACCGCTGGTTTAGACACTGTCTCACCTGTCGACAGTGGTCCTTTCCCCAAAGACCCCCGCAACTGGAGCATGATGAACCAGAAGGAAGAAGCCCTCCTCCCTGGCGTCACGGATCCACGGACGTCAGGGTCAGGGTCTCCAATGCCTGTCCTCTTCCAGAAGGTGGATTTGAACTGCCAACCTTCTCTTTAGTGTCTGAACACTTAATGATTTGCATCACCCAGGAACTCCAGAATTCTGGTAGATCCATGTGATTTTCTGCTCTGAGAGCTACACCTATTTGTCTTACTGTGAAAAACAGGTGCAAGAATGCTGTGACTTCATAAGGTCCTGGGGCATGGTCCTAGCACAGAATTTATCGCTGGAAATAGAGCGCGCTTGGTACTTCTCTTAAGATAGACTATTATTTGTCTTTGAAATTCGGTGTGTAGGTAGACTTATTCCTTAGGAATTTCCTTACAGGGAAATAGCAAAGGCTTTGCACTTAAAGATGGAGAATAAAATAAGGACTGAGAGTCCGCCCTGGTCCAGCGCACCCTCTACCGGCCACCACAGACACTGCAGGGCGGTCCAGGACCAGGGACAGCGCCCCGCGCGTGTCTCCCGGGAAAGGTGCGCACCCCGCGCGGGCCCGCCGGAAGACGCGCCCCGCGACCCCGAGCGCGCACTCGCCACCCCCCCGCTCCCCGAGCGCGGGGGCCGCCCCCGGATCCCGTGCTCCCGCTGCTCCCCAGCACGCATCGCTGCTCTTCTGCCAGCCCACGAAGGACACCTGCGGGCCACAATGGCGGCACCTGTGCCGCCGCCCACCGTGTTCCGGCCGCCCCCTCTCCCCTGGGGCCTCGCGCACAGCGGCAGCCACGCGCCCCGAGACCTGGGGGCCGCACGGCAGCCCCGTCAGGCGGAGCATGCTGAGGGCTATGTCGCCGCGCGACTGGTGGGAAACTGAGCCTCTTAGCACAGTGCCAGCGGGTGCATCCGACTCCGACGGATTCAGTCCCACCCACGCACTCATGCACGCAGACGCACACACATGCACACAGCACAGGCACGCACACAGGTGCACACACATGCGCACAGCACAAGCGCGCACGCACAACACAGGCACACACAGAACGGCCTCAGTGCAAACCGGCCTGCTGGTGCTGGGGCCCACGGCTCACAGACAGTCCAGGGATGGCGCTTTGAGGTCCCGCCATGGACAAGGGTCAGTCAGAAAGTACCCCACGATCGCATCACCCCTATTAAACAAGACCACCCCCACACGGAGCATGTCTATTCACACGTGGGAGAGGCGCATCCATCTCTCTACCCCCTCCCCTCAAGAATTCTGCACTCTCTCTGGTCTACTTCCCGGTTAAAGGGCACGTTGGGCAGCCTCAGGGACTCAAATTGTGTTCCTCTGGAATGTTCTTTAAGGTCTGGGACCACAAGAATGACACGTGTGAAGGGGCAGGACCAGGCTTGAGGGTGGGGGGTAAGGTTTCCCAGAAGCCCTTGAGGCCCCAAGAACAAGCCCGGGCACAGTTGTGATGGAAAAGTCAACCAAACAACCTTTGGCCCAACCTTTCTGACCTTTTTGTCACCCACATAGTTTCCCATTTTCTTAAAACTTCTTCCTTGGCTGAGCCCTGGTGGCATAGTGGTTGTGTGCAGGACTGGGGCCCACGGGGTTGTCAGTTCAAGTCCAGTGGCAGGTCTCCAGGAGCAAGGCTGGGCTTCCTACTCCCACCAGCGCAGTGATGCCACAAACAAACAAGAAAAACTTCTTCCTCACAAGCTCCCCCTGACCACCCTGTGTCCTCTGAGAATATCTCTCAAGATGACCTCTTTGGGGTTCCCCAAACTGGCTCCACACCCGGCTCAGCCAATCTCCACCTTGACTTGAGCTGGCCCAGCATGGGATCACCCCAAGACTGAGATGGAAGTGGTACTTAGAGGACATGCAAGCAGCCTCCGCTGACTACAGAGACCGGGTCAGACTCGTTATGTCTGGGTTCATCAGTGCACCTGGAAGCCTGGTGCCATGACTGCCTGAAGGAGCCTCGTCCTACCTCTAGGTGGGGAGGGGGGGCGGGTGCATAAGCATTCGATGAGTTGATGCAGGGGACCCAGCGCAGCCAGGTGCTCACTGTGGGCTAGCATGACAGTGCCTGCTCAGCCTGTCAATTGTAGGCATTCTTTGGGGCATGCAAAGCCCAGGAGCCCCCACTGAGTCATGTCCCCATTTCCTGTAAGGACAAACCAGGCTACGACATACATTTCGGTCAAGGATATGAAGGGCAGAGAATGAAGGGTGTGACTGGGTTAGGGACAGGAAGCAGGGCAGCCATCCTTGGTGAGGCAGAGACTTTAGGAGTGTCTGCGACCACTGCTCGATTCCTGACTTCTGATCCACAGATAAGCACGTCCTAACCACAGTCCATCGCAGGAACAAATGGACAGGTGCCGCCCTGGTCTGACTCTGAACAGCCACGAGACGGACTCAATTTTACGGCTACTAGCGACACGTCTGGAGATTGACATCAGCAGGGGTTTGGAGTCAGGGAGCTATCTGCTACTTCCTGGCTGGTGACTTTGGGCCAGCTTCATAACGTCTCAAAGTCTTTGCCTCTGAAAAAGGGAGACCTGATCACCCCAGTAAAGATTTTCCCTAGGACACCCTGTGGGGAGGTCTCCCTGTGCCCTGTGAGGTTACCACCAGGCAGAAAGGGCTCAGTCGCACACCACGATAATGACAAGGAGCGTGAGTCCCTGCAGGGGGCAGCACTGAGCACGCTGAGCCGCTGGGTCACACAGAAAGGCCTGGTGGTCTACTTAAGAAATAATAATGATGATGATGATGATGATGATGGAACACTCATACACAAATATCTATGGAGAAGTGGATGGGGGAGGGGAGAAGGACAAAGAAGGGGGGAGAGGAGGGAGAGGGGAGAAAAGAAGGAAGAACCACATGGGTGGTGGGGAGGCTGATGGGAAAATGCTGTCTCTGTTCTGAAGCCACGTGCTGTGCCAACTCGGGCAGTACGTTGTCCTCCGTCTGTGAAACCCCACCGTGGAGGGGACCCGCCACCGAGCGCCCGATGGGATACAGGTCTACGCTGACATGCACGAGTTAGTCACGCGTTGGAGCAAATCTCGGTGCATCCATTGATGTGTGTAGACCTATCGGTGATAATAACAGCGCTGATCTCGGAGGGTGGCTCTGGGGATTCGGTGTAAAGTGCTCTGCCCTGGCACGCACAGCAGGCCCCCAACAAATGGACTATCTTTAGGACTGTCCCTGGAGGGCAGTGGCCACTCAGCGCCAGGGACCTGGCTTCCAGGCTCGGCTCTGGCCCTGACTGGTGGTGACTCTTGGCAAGCCTCCACCCTCCTGAAGCCAAGTTTCCTTCTCTGGTAACAAGGCCCCCGCCTCCTTCTCCCTCTGATTTCTGGGGCATCCTGGGCCCCGTGGGCATGGCGGGTGGGGGCAGCTAGGGATGGCTCTGCCTGCCAGTCTGTCATTGCCAGCATGAAGGGGGAGGGGATCCCTGCCAAGGCAGAAGCACGTGCCACTGGAAGTCAGACTCTTCCTTGCCCCCCACACCATCCTCTCGGAACCAGCCCCGACTCATTGCCTGGCCCCAGACAGGACACATCCTCGGGCAGCGGGTATGGTGGGCCAGGCTTGGGAGAGCCGGTGAGGTGCCTTGAGGACATCTTGCCCCCTCTCTGAGCCTCAGTTTCCTCAGCTGCAGCATGGAGAGGAGACCCCCCCAGCCTGGCGGTCTGAATCTGTCAACCCCTCCCCCCACGCCCCCTCCAGCTCAGCTGAGCACCAGCGGCAACCCAGATGTGGAAGCCCTTGGGGATTTGCTCCTGTCCAGCGTAATCACCATAATAATCATCTGTTCAACAAGGGCTGGGCCAGCTGCTGCCCACGGCCCGCCCCAGCTCGGAGGCCAAAGGGCTCCAGGGTTTCCAAGCTGGGAGCTTGAGCGGACAGAGCAAGACTGGGTCTTCAGGCTATGGATCTGGAGGAACCTCAGCCAGATCTTCAGGGAGCTGGAGGTTCCTGCCTAGGTCCCTGGGGTCTGAGGGTCGCCCAGAATAGAGTCACCGCCTCCCAAAGAACTGTTCCCACCCCCCAGAGCACAGCCTGTCCTTGACTGCAACCCCCTCCCCAGCTCCTTCGGCCTGCAGGGAACAGGAGGGGGGGAAGTGGGTTAGGTGACAGGACAGGCTAGAGTCGGGGCATCAGAGGGCTGCTTGGAGGATTCAAGAGCCCTGGACAAGGTGTTGGGCAATAAGCCCTCACTGACCACCCCCCCGCCCGCCCCCGCACTGGCCCCACCCTGCTTCTCCCCCAGCAGCTCCCACCCAGACTCAGAAGAGCATGCCACACTTGCCCAGCCAGAAAGGAGAAGGGCTCCATGACGGACAGGTGGGGGAGATCTCTGGTCTGGAGGACTCTTTCTAGGCCTCCCTCTGAAGAGCCTCTCCCACCAGGGGCAAGGCAGGTGGGTGGCAAACAGGGGAAGGGCAGAGACCACCTACCCAGAACTGCAGTCTGCAGCAGAGCCCGGAGGTCAGCTGGCCTCCCACTGTACCTCAGAGGTGCCAGGCGGGGACCCTCTTCCAAGTCTCAGCATGGCAGCCCCTCACGCTTCCATTCGCCTCCTGTTTGAAACAGGGGCTGACCCAGCAACTGTGGCAGTAGGCTAACAGGGGGAAGATGTCGCCAAGGTCACCTCCATCACCACCTCTCTCCCCTCTAAAGTGGAGGAGCAGGGCTGGGCGCACCCTCCTCTGACAGGAGGACCAGTGTCTCCCTTCCCCTCGCAGACTGGGGCCCAAACGCTGAGGGGTAGCAGAAGCTGGACCCGCAAGCCCCTCCACTGCCCTTCCCTGCTCCCGCACTCCTGGGCAGGCTGGGCTGCGGCAGCACCGGCCTCCTGTGGCCTTGAGAAGGTCGCACCCTCTCAGGTGGCTCTGCCTGGCTTCTCCTCATTCGCTCGCCCAGCCCCCAGCGGCCCCACAGTCTCAGGGGAGCCTGGGGAACAGGTAACTGCAAGCAACAGCCGGACTCTCCCCAGAGACAGGGCACACTCAAGGCTCTCTCTTCTGTCTGCTGGGGGCCTCACTGCAGAGACACCCCATCCACCCACACTGCAGATGGGGTTCACAGGGTGAGCTGGGGGTGAGGGGAACACTGGCTTCCCAACTCCCAGCACAGGTGAGAGACCCCAGGTCCCCTAACAGGTTGGCGATGGGAGGCCCCTCCTCGGCTCAACCAGAGAAACGAAGCCTCAGAGAACTTGTGTGGGGGCAGGCCGAAATCAGGGCCAGGGATATCCCTGGCTGGTGGGTCTGACCAGGGGCCCAAGCCTGCCGACAGGAGGCGTTGCCGATGCCCCCACTGGTTTTCCCCTTGCTTTCATGGGAACACAAGCTCCCGGGCCTGGCGTTCAAGGTCCTGACTACCTCGGTCCCTATCCACCCCTTGTGCACACCCTGTGTCCTCATCACCACTCAGATCCCAGCCATCCTCGCCTGAGGAATGCCTTGACCCCTCCTTCCTCCGAATGACCACGAGGCCTTTGAATGACCACCCACAGGCTCGGCTCCCCCAGAGGGAACGACCCCTCTCGAGCTTCGACAGCAGGACCTTAGAGCGTAAAGCCACGGGGAACGTTTCCAAAAGGTCTGGGGTTTTTCCTTGCTGTAATGAAATCATTGCCGTCTCCCAAAAAACCTTGTCTCCAGATTTTTCTGCTGTGTTGATTTCCCTTCTGAGCCTTCCCATCGCCGAGAGCAGCGCCTGGGTGTCAAAGCAGCCCCCGCCAGCCCGTGCTGACGGAGCCTCCCAGGCGACGTTCCCAGGTAGGCAGGCGGGCAAGAGCTTCTCCCTTCTGGCCCGCAGAGATGGAGACGAAACACGGAGAACCGGAGGCCCAGGCCCACAGTCACGCAGCAAGGTGGCCGCAGCACTGGGACTTCCTGCCAAACCCTGGCAAAAGTCCACACGGAGCTGGGCGCTGCTGTGCGTGTGCTGCCCACGTGAGCCTTCAAAATAAGGAGCCCTGGGGCATGCCGGTTAGGTATCTAGCAGCCATGTGGAAACGTTCCTGGTTCAAATCCACCCGCAGTGCCTCGGTGTAAAGGCCTGGCGATCTGCTCCTGGTGATGACCAAGCCCAAACCAAACCTACAGCCAGTGAGTTGGTGTGAATCCTATGGACCCTCGATAGGGTTTCTAAGACTGTAAAGATTCCAAAACACCAAACTCAGCCATTCATCGGTGCTAACGTAAACCCTGTGTGACAGGGCAGAGCTGCCTCTGTCGGGCTCCGGGACTGTAATTCTTTACAACAGTAGCGAGGCCCGGCTTTCCGCCATGGGGCGGCTAGTGGGTTTGAACTACTGACCTTGAGATGAGCAGCCCATTCTGTCATTGTAAAGATTGCAGCCCGACACACGGGGGCACAATGAGGCGGCGATTTCGTTCCTAGCCCCCAACCATGACCATGCTCCGGACCGGTCCATCCGCTGTGTCTGGTTGGCTGTGGGCTAGCCAGCTCCCACTCACAGCGACCGCCAGGAAGGGGTGCCAGCGGCTGCCCCGCCCTGCCGCCCTGCCTCCTGGCATCGAGGAGCGGACTTGCCCGCTTGGATTTCCAGGACCAGGCGGGGCGCCTTTCTCTGAGTCGTGTCAATCTGGGGCAGGGGGATGGGGCTTTCTGCTCCATCGCAGTGACCGTCGTGGACACCGGGGCAGTTCTGCCCTGTCCTAGAGGGTCCCTCGGAGTCAACGCTGGCCACGTTTGGCTTTCTTTGAGGTGGTGGTTGGAAGTTCCTTTGAAAGGCTTTACACACACAAAGAAAACCTGTTCAGGTCAAGAAACGAGGGTCCAAGAGGGAAAGTAGCTTGCTGGAACACGTCAGGCAGCCAGGCAGTGCCAAAGGCTGGATCTGACCTCGGGTCTGCTTCCTCCAAGCTGGGACTTGGGGAGGGTGTTCTCCCCCAACACAGGCTTTCCTAGTGGAGTGGGCAAGTCCCTTTATCTCTTGGAAGCTTACCTTGTCTACTGAGACATGGCCACCGTCATGCACCCCCCCAGTGGCAGGGTAACGATGCCAGCCTCCCCCTCAGTACCCTCTGTGTGTGGCCACAGGAGCTGTTCAATCAACCCTTAGCAAGTGAGCGGGTGTCAAGAGTTCTGAACATTTTCTCCCAACTGGAAAGGCTGATATTCCAGGGATCCTCATGTTGTGGGGTACCTCCCACTAGCACCCCCTTTCAATTGCCCTATAAATAGAGCTCGTTTGGGGGATAAAAATACTCATGGACATAATCTCCAGCTGCAGCCCCTGACCTCTCTGCTGATTCAGGGCGGCCGCTGACTGGCTCTGGAGTCTGGACACGGAGCGTCCCCAGCTTCGGGGACTCCATAGGCAGGGACCTCTCTGGCCAGGAGCTGCCCAGGCCTGCCAGGCTTCCTTTCCTCAGGGGCACAGTGCTGCCACCTCGCTCACACTGACCTCTCTCCCCAGCCAGCCTGAGTGGCCTCCCTGGAGCTGGAGCTGCGCCCAGAGAGGGCCACTGATGTACCTGGGCCACACAGCTGAGAGGCCCACCTTGGACTCTGGGTCCCCCCAGAACCCCGTACTACACCCCACCTGGCATCTGTCCCGGAGCCCTCAGGCCATGCTCCTGTCCTCAGTCCCCTCGAGGCCCCCGCCCCCCAGAATCACCTCCCACAGCTGCTGCCCAATGGTGCCAGCCTCTCAGAGGCCCGGCCAAGATGCCAGAGCCCAACCTGGCAGATGTCCTACCGTGTGAGAATTCTGAGAGTCCCCCCACCTCATACCAGCTGGCCCTCAGCCCTGCTGCGAGGACAGAACTGAAGTGGGGCTGAAGTGGGAGTTCTTGAGCAAGGCCTTCTGGCAGGAACAGCAAACCAAGGGAACTCCTAGCTGGGGTGTCCTGTCTCGGGAGGGGCCAGGAATGTGTGCGTGTCTCTGGCACCTAGCAGCATGCAGGAGGTGGGCAGAAGAGGGCTCACTAAGGGCCACATGCCAGGCAGTTTCCCAGTATCCTC
>PVJH01010573.1:27595-73183 GCA_004026705.1 Nesogale talazaci
AGAGGAAGGTATACAGCAGGGCCCCAGGCTCCTGAGTCCTGGGTGTGGGGAGATTGGTGGAAGAGGGGAACTGGGGGCGGGGGTGGGGGTGGGCGGGAGCAGTGTGAGGCTAAGCAGCAGACACCATCCACTGAACCCTGAGCCAGAATGGGGCCTGCCCTCTCCCAGAGGACAAAGGAAGGAAAGTGGTCAGCCCCAGGACAGGGGTCTCCTGCTCTCTGGGAGAAGAGAGGGCTGCCCTTCAGGGCTGGCAATGTGTTAAGGAGCACCGCCCCAGCCCTGGGAGAAGGTGGCAAAGCCAGGACCTAGCTCTGGGAGCTGAGCTCGGGACCCTGAGGGGCCATAGGCCAGCCTTCCCCTCCAGCCAGGTGCACCCCAGCCCCTAGAGAGCAAAGGGCAGCAGGGGCACTGTGAAGCACGCGATTCGGTCCCTGGCCTTGCCTGCACCCCACCACTGTGCAGAGGGAGCTCATTGGAGGAAGACACAGGACTGGGGGGCTGAGGCAGCTCCCTTAACCCTGCAGACACTCGGTCTCCTCATGTGTGAACTGGGGCCCTCAGGGCCTGGCCGGCCGCCCGCCATCAGAGTGTGAACTGTTACCTTGAAATCCTTTCCAAGGCCATTAAGAAAGAGACTCAGACCCTCCAACTGGCCCGACCCCAGAGTGAAGCTGAGGCCCTGGATACAGGACCCTGGCAGGTCTGGCCACCACCACAAACCTGCTGCCCCTTGGGCTCCTGGGCCTGTCCAGGAAGTCTCTCAGGATACCCTGCACCACGGCTCTGCTTATTAGCCAGAAAACCCCACCCCCCAAAAAAACTCCCTCGGGAAGAGGGGAGCGCTGCCTGGCAGATTTGAAGAAGAAAATAAAGCCCCCCCTGGTTCATTTCCCCTCTACCTCTCGCCTGCTCACCGGGGGCCAGCTTCTGGGGGCTCCAGCAGCCTCTTGCCACCCTCTGACTGTGGTGGTGGAGGTTGGGGGCAGGGGCGGGGGTGAAGCACTAGGTGCAGATGCCCGCCTGCCATGTGGCTGAGGTGCGGGTGCTGCCCTTCCTCAAGGGCTCACCTCTGGAGCTGGCGTGTTTACGCGTGTTTGTATGGAAACAAGGTTTCTTCCTCCAGCCCTGCCGCCCCGGGGTTGACCCTGCAATCTGCTGGGCACGGGGACTCCCACTGAGTCCTCAGATCCTGCCTAGCCAGGGGAGGCGACAAGGGGGCGCCCCACTGTGTGACGCCTGTGCCCGGCTCCGCAGAGGGTCAGGGACAGGGCGGCGGGTGCGGGGAGGGGGGGATGGGGGGGGGAGCGCTCTTCTCTGCAGACGCAAGGACATCACGGCCCACCGAACCGGGTCGTCAGGCTCCGCGGACCCCAACTTCCTCCCTCTAAAGACAGAGCGCCTGGGCCAGGGCGCCTCCCCAGAGAGCCAGCCAGCAAACGTGCCCACCTGCCCTCAGTTCTACTCCGGATCCCCTGCAGCCCCCCCCTCCTGCAGGGTGAACGGAAACTGGGGACCCCCCCCCCGCCCCGGATGGGACCAATGGCCCTAGCTCGACCGCGGCCTGACCAGCCCCCGGGGAGGGGGCTCAGCCCAGGCAGCGCAGGCCGCCCCCCTCCGCGCCCGCCGCCGACCCGGGTCTGCGCGTGCCTGCCGGACCCCTCCCCGGGGGCCGGGTCCCCAGCCGCGCTGCCCCCTCGCGCCCCGCCTGCGCGCGGGCGCCGGACCCCCCGGGCCCCCTCCCTCCCCCAGGGCCGTAGCCGCGAGGGGCGGACTCACCCGTGGGCCTGGCCGGGGGGCGCCCTGGGCTCGGCATCCGCTGCCCGCGGCGCCGCTGCAGCTCTGCCTGGACGCGGCCGCCGCCGCCGCCGCCGCCGCCGCAGTTCGGGGAGGGGGGCGTCACGTGACCGAGGAGCGCTCCTGCCCGGCGCCGCCCCCCCCCCCCATCACTGCGGAGCCCCAGCCGCGCGCACGAGAGGTGCCCCGGCCGGCGCGCCCCCCTCCACCCAGGTGGGCGGAAGCGCTGCACCCCACTTTACCCGTGGAGAAACTGAGGGGCTGACAGGGGCGGGCCGGGGCCGGGGTTAGAGAGCCGAACCGGGCCTGGGCCTGGGCAAGGGCTCGGCGGTGAACAGCCAGGACCCGAGGGGAGGGAGCCAAGCTCGCGGCCCGTGGGGCGGCGGGAGGGGCCGAGGACACGCCCTAGGAGACGGGGCGGGGGCCAGCAAGAGCGGGGGGGGGGTGTTTAGGGGTGCGGGGCACTCGTTCTTCTTCGCAGAGACCCCGCTGTGGCGGCCCTCCCCAGCCGGTCCTGGCTCTCTGGCAGGGTCTCCTGGCTGCCCGCCGCGCCCCCATCTCCTTCCCACAGAAGGTGGGGCTCGCCGCCCCTGCTCAGAGCCGAAAGAGCGGAGGGGAGATGACCAGCAAAGGCCCTGCTCCAATCGCCTCCGTCCGACCCGCTGCCCGCCCAATGGAAGAGACCTGCCCAAGGTCACCCAGCAAGTGAGCGGCAGTGCCAACACCACGTCTGCTTCCTGGACTCGAGACTCCAGCACGGACGCCTCACCCGTCCCGGACCCCAGCCCCCCAAGACACACACACAGGGGAGCCTGGGTTAGGGTGTCAGACTCCTTTCTTCACTCCGTGGTTCCTCTCTCCGGGGTGTAGATAAAGATAATTGCCAAGGCCAGAGCTGTGGGGGACATGGAGGAGGGTGTGGGTGCTGGTCTTATGTCACAGAACATGTTTGCGGGCACTTAGAGATCCGTGGCCCTCACTCCTTGTTCTAACTGGGGAGTAGCTGAGGCAGGACATGGGACAAACCGTCCCCTCATCCACTGTGTGGAATTAGGTGGCCAAGTTGCCAGGGCCCTTCCAAGGTCAGTGAGTCCCAAAGGGGCCACTTCACACACAGGGCTGGGGGGGTGGGCGTCACATGTATTTACTTACTCAACAAGTTTATTGAGCACCTGTAGGGGCTCATCCCCCCGGGTCGTGGGCAGATTTACTTCAAGGACACGGTTCCTCCCCTCGTGGAACCTGGCGAGTCTCAAAGCCACGGTTCAAGATCATGCTGGATGGCTGCTTCTCCTGACTTGCCTGGCTGGCCGTGAGGGCCGATGAACCAAACCCTGGCAGGTCAGAGGCAGGCAGCTGGCTCCCATCCCAGGGGACACAGGTCGGGCGATGAAAAGTCAGATAAGGATCAGGAGTTTGGCCAGAGCACCCGTAGTTACTGAACGCAGGCCATCTCTCCAAGGAAATTCTCTGACCTCAGATCATCGCACGGAGGGAAATGATGTAATTCTGAGGATCGTGGTCTAACCACGCGGACAGATCACATGAACCAACTCGGTCCGTCCCTTGACACATGTCCTTAGACTGTACATAGTCTCTGAATGAAGACTATTATGAATCCATACTTATGCCTGGCACATAAGCATGTTTGTGCTTATGCTATATTTTATGCATAATGTGATGAGGGAGGGAGAAGGATAATATTATGCATCTAGACTCTCACACACGTACACAGAATAAAGCACGGATGAACGATTCGTCACCATCACAGTCCTGGTTTCTTCAACTGGTCATGTGGTTATAAATGTTTGTGTCGCACGACCTTTTTCCAATGCCATTCTGCATCCCCTCTGTCCTTCGTGAGCCCCCAGCTGGGTGTGGCTCTTTGCCTGGCAGGGTGACCCTGGCCTTCATTTCCCAAGACCTGAACCGTCAGTAGTCAGGTTGGAATTGGGTTGCTGCAGTTTTCTTTCCATTGACTTTTGTCACAGGGCACGCTAGTACTGAGAGACTCCTACGGGTTCTCCTGGCTTCCAGACATATTATTCGTCACCTCCTTTCAATAATCAGTTGGCAATCAGAACTAATCACCCCAACCAATAGGTAGCTCCCTTTTCCCCCAAAAAAAACTTTCTACATTAGTTTTAAGGTTTAGCCATCTCACGACAAAAGTCCAATGGTTGACTCAACAGCACCCTGTGCCCCTCCCAGTCACTTCCCCGTCTCCTGGTCCTCTTGAACTCTTTGACTTACCTTCTGGTGGCATATGAATTTTGAAGCCCCAAGAGCAAATTCAGGAATGCCCACATAATTCACCTGTTCACACCATGCCAGACTCAAGAGAAGACTCACTGGCCAGCCCCTCCCTGGCATGGGTAGCTCCCTTCTTTGCTGGTGGATGCAGAAGCATGACGATCCCAAGGGGTCATGTGACACTCTTAACTTCCAGCTCAGTGGAATCATGGATGATCCCCGGGGGGGAGTATTCTTCTCTTTGTTTTCTATCTTTTTTTGCTTTTGGTTTTTTTTGGCATCACTACCCTCTGGTGGGAGTGGGATATTCTTCTCTTTGGAAGTGTTACCTTGGGCTGAGCCCCGGTGGCGTAGTGGTTGTGCACGGGACTGCGGCCCACTGGGATGGAGGTTCGAGTCCAGCTCCATGGAGCAAAGGCTGGGCTTCCTACTCCCACCACCTGAGGGCAGTGATGCCTAAAAAAAAGGAAGTGTTACCTCTAGTCCATAGTTTCCCAAAGTGGGCGCCACCCCCACCCCCACCCCCCGGTGTGTGGAATGATCTAAGGACATTGTGAGAGCAGATACCTACACTTCATCCTGGATGCTGGGCTGGAGTACAAAAGGTTTCCATTGCTAGGGAGGTCATGAAGAATTTGGGGGGGGCATCACTGCCCTCTGGTGGTCGTGGGAGCTACCCAGCCTTGCTCCTGGAGAGCCACTGCTGGATTTGAACCGCCAAGCCATTGGGCCACAGTGCTGCACTCAACCACTTACGCCACCAGGGCTCAGCCTAGGAATTGTGTGTGTGTGTGTGTGTGTGTGTGTGTGTGTGTGTGTGTGTGTTTTGGGGCATCACTGCCTCTGGTGGTGTTGGGCGCTACCCAGTCCTGCTCCTGAGAGCCGCCGCTGGATTTGAACCGCCAAGCCCGCGGGCCACAGTCCCTCACTCAACCACTTAGAACAACCCGGCTCAGCCCTTGGAATTTTTTTTTTAAGAGGACAGTAGCCCTTATAAGTTTGGGAACCTCTGCTCTAGACCCACAGGGTGTAGGGGGTGTGCGAACAGCAAGGGGACCATTTTTAAGTGGGTCACTTGGGGTAGCAGTGAGGGGTGCCGCTCCTATTACTGAGCCCGTGGATCCTGGCTGTGGGAGAAAGAGCAGCCAGTCTTGGACCCTGGGTGGACGCATATTGCTGTTAGGTGGCATGGAGTTGGGTCTGGCCCGTGGCCACCCTGTGTACAACAGAACCAAGCACTGCCTGGTGCTGTTCCCTCCTCGCGGCTGTCCCTGGGCCGGAGGCCGCGGCTGTTGCACCTGCCCCGTCAATCCCGCTTCTGAAGGGCCTTCCTTTTTCTTTTTGGACTTTAATAAATCATTTTATGGGGGGTTCGTACAACGCTTATCACAATCCACACACACATATTGCATCAAGTACCTTCGTACACCTGCTGCCATCATCGCTCTAAAGACAGTTGCCTTCTAGTTGAATCCCTGACATGTTTTTCATCTTTTCCCCTCCCTCTCCGTTCCCCCTCCCATGAACCCTTAATAATTTTTTTTTAAGGCATCACTGCCCTCAGGTGGTGGAAGTAGGAGGCCCAGCCTTTGCTCCTGGGAGCCAGAATTGAACCTCCATCCCAGTGGGCCGCAGTGCTGCGCACAACCACTACGCCACCGGGGCTCAGCCCCCTTGATAATTTATAAATTACTAGCATTTTGTCATATCTTCAGTGCCCGACATCTCCCTTCACTCCTCCGCCGTCCGTCCTCCAGAGAGGAGGTGATATGTAGATCCTTGTCATCGGCTTCCCCTCGCTACCCCACCTCCCCTCCTCCCTCTGGTATCTCCACTCTCACTCCTGGTCCTGAGGGTTCCGTCTGTTCTGGATCCGCTGTATTTCCAGTTCCCATCTGTACCAGTGTACTTCTTCCGCTCTAGCTGGATTTGTCAGGTAGATTTGGGATCATGATAGTGGGAGGGGGGGCTTACTCTTGTTTGCTGGCCCTTTACTTCACCAAACACACTGTCCTTCTCCAGGAACTGCTCTCTCCTGACAGCACGTCCAAAATGTGGAAGATGAAGCCTCGCCATCCGGGTCTCTAAAGAGCCCTCTGAGCAGACTTCCTCCAGGTGCCTGATTTGTCCTTTCAGTGGTCCATGGGACGCTCAGTATTTTCCCAGCACCACAATTCAGAAGCAACCATTCTTCTTCCGTTTTCCTTATGCAGTGCCCCACTCTCGCAGGTAGAGGAGGCAATGGAAGATAGGCGGGCTCGGGTCAGAGCCACCTCAGTGCTCCAAGCAGCAGCCGTACTTTCCAAGCACCTCCTCTCACGATGTCCTGCGCAGCGGACTTACCGAACGCAGTCTAGCTTTCCATCTCTTGCCTGCTGGCTGCTCCTTGAACATTGATGGTGGATCCAAGCAGAACAAAATCCTTGATCGTTTCAATAGTCTGTCTGTTGCTCGTGGTGCAGCTGTGAGGATTTGGGGCTCCTTGGCACGGAGGAATGACATTGGCAGGTGCCAAACGACAAGAACAAAACCATACTCTTGGCCATCGAGTCGGTGCCGACTCATGGTGAACTTATAGGACAGGCGAAAACTGCCCCTCTGAGTTTCCCAGACTGTAAATCTTTGCTTGTTTGTTTGTTTGGGTTGTTTTGTTTATCACTGCTCTCTTGTGGTGGGAGCAGGAGACCCAGCCTTGCTGCTGGATTTGAACCTCCAACCCAGTGGGCTGCAGTCCTACGCACAACCACTATGCCACCGGGGCTCAGCCCCTCAGACTGTAAATCTTTACGGGAGTAGAAAGCCATCTTTCTCCCAAGGAGATGCTGGTGGTATCAAACTGCTGACCTTGCAGATTGCAGCTGAATTCATAACCCCTAGGCCATCAGAGTTCCTACAGGACATATGCAGCCACCTGGAAAACAGCAAGGTATTGCCACTTAGATGGTGTTTTTCATTCTGCTAAGCCACTTCTTCAGGATGATGGGGACTGGGAAGGACAGTGAATTCCATAAGCATAGACTCACTACTGGACTTCCTTGGCTGTGTGAAGTGGGCCCCTTGATCCGAGGTACCACTGGATGGGGTACGACTGTGGAGAGACGTTCTGTGTGTGCACAGATGGTTGTTCTGGCAGAAGCATTGCATGCAGGGAAGGCAGCTCCCTATCGAGAGTGTCTGTCCGGTAAGAAGGAAAAGCAGCCATTTGCACAATGGGTCTAGTCCACCTGCCACGTGTTCTTGGCTACTCAAGCAGAGCAAAGGTGCTGCTGCCTCAGGTCCGTGCTGGCAAAGGGAGCACTCAGCAGTGGCTGGAGCCATGGGTCTTGGGGAGAATCCCATGTTACTGAACCGAGACGTAACTACCACCATGGTCACGTTGTTCATAAGGTCACTGAGCAATGAGAGGTGGCTGGGGAAAGAGAGTGACTGATTTCCATAGGACACGTCACCCTCAGCTTGTTTTAAAACCCCCCCCTCCTCTGGGGAACATTCGTCTATCAGTACCTTCCTTGCTTTGACTTGGTCAGAGAGGGTTAGCCACATACCTCTTCCCCATACGTGTTCATCAGCAATTGTTGAATCCGCTCCCTCCCGAGGTCCTGGCCCTCTAGCCAAACCATTGGCCACAGCCCATGAGACTGGCCACTGTTCCTTTCAAGGAAAGACACCAGCAGGTGCACTGTTCAAAGCTCCCTCCATCAAGAGTATTTTCCTGCACCGCTGTCCGCTGTAGACGTCCCAGAAGAGGGCCGCGGGGCTGCTGCTATCCACTTTCAAGCGGTGCCTGAGGAAACCTCTGTCCACAGGCATGCGTGTTCTCCTCCTCATTAACTGATCCTAAGGAGTTCCCCTGGAGGAGCGTGGGGCAGACTAGAACAGGGAAGGCCATGTGACTGTGAAGGGGAAGCCATGCAGGCCTGTGGTCCACTTCCTCGTGCAGCAGACTTGTGTCCCCTGGTTCTGCTCGAGTCCAGTCTGGCAGATCCTACTTTCATTGCATGATGCCATGTCCACCGGATGAGCATATGACTCCATGGGCCAGGCCACCCGCTGCTGGCCAGGGCAGCTCAGGCCACATCATGTGCCTTTCAATGCTCAGACTTTTCCGAGGCCTGAGGAGAGTGGCGGCTGGCAGAGGCTGGCAGGGAAGGGCTCCCCAATCCTAAGGGTCTGAGTTGCGATTCACCAGTAACTACCTACCCCAAACAGCATGTCTATTAGCCACTGACAGTCACACACTCTTGCACCAGCCCGGTTACATGTGCAGAGCGTCTCTGTTTGAGCCCACTCAGACCTCTGAGCTCTTCAGGTCACTTGGTAATAAGGGATATGTCGCCTCAAAATCCAAGCAGAGGCACCAGCATTGTGCTTCCTGCTGACTTGCAGGAAGGGCCAGATGCCACGAGCTAGCCTTCAGAAGAAAGAGCTTGACGTTTCCCACATGGTCCGATCCCTCGTCACTTCACGGAGGCATCCTGAAATGTGGTCCAGTAATTTCCCACTCTCTAGCACCCCCAGAGACTTACCTGCAGCTCTCGAGTCATGACACTGCCTCGGTTGTCCATTCAGCACACCAGTGTCAGAGTAACGGATCCCTGTGACATCTTGTGGAAGGGAGCTGTGATCGGGGTCCTTGCGGATTAGATTATGACATAGGGCTGGGGAGCTGATAGGCACCTAAGGCAGCTCCGTGAAAATGTATTGCTGGAACTGAGCCCCGGTGGCATAGTGGTTGAGCGCGGGACTGCGGTTCACTGGCTTGGCGGTTCAAATCCAGCAGCGGCTCTCCAGGAGCAAGGCTGGGCCTCCCACTCCCACCAGAGGGCAGTGATGCCTCAAAAAACAAAACAAAACAAACAAAAATGTATTGCCGGTCGAACCATCAGAAAGCCATCTGCCCTGGTGGTCCTGTGAAACAGGAACCAAGCAAAAGCCTTATCAATCGCTCATTCCCAAGTCAGTGGATGCAAGGAGAGCAGCTGTCTTAGGCGGGATTCTCTACAGAAGCAAGACCAGTGGAAGCTTATATATGTCGGTATGTATGCACCGAAAAATTTACAAAGGCCACAGAAGTTTGGGGGTGCGGGAGGAGTTGAAAGAAGATAATAATTTGTGCCCCCAAACTGTTTGAAGCCCTCTTGTTTACATCAATTTGTAGAGGAAAGCAAGTCTCAAGTGCATGGGTCAGGCATCGAGCTGGGCGGTGCCTGACTCACGAACTGCGAAAAGGAGCCAGCCCTATCAAGAGCTGCACGCCGGGTGCCAGAGGGAAATGTCTCAAGCACTGAGACATGGAGAAGAGCAATTGCCATTGAGGTAACCACCTGCTTACACTTACGTCCCACTGTTCTCCAAGATCCGTTCATCTTTTTTTTTTTGGGCATCACTGCTCTCCGGTGGTGGGAGTAGGAGGCCCAGCCCCACTGCTGGAATTGAACCTCCGTCCCAGTGGGCCGCAGTCCCGCGCACAACCACTACACCACCGGGGCTCAGCCCCCATTCATCTTTTGGATGGATGTGACTTCTCAAGCCAACAGTGGGCTCCCTGGGGACGTGGTGGGATCGCGGCATCCTTCAAGTCCTTGAGGATGGCATTAATCTCAGTCATCACTCCAGAAATGTGCCACTGTTTTTGGCTTACCTTTTTCCTAGCTAAGGACAGTCCTTTTTTCAGTCATTTTATTGGGGGTTCATACAACTCTTATCAGCATCCATCCATGGTGTCAAGCACATTTGTACATTTGTTGCCATCATCATTCTTATGACATCTTCTTTCTACTTGAGTCCTTGGTATCAGCTCCTCCCTCCCTCCCTCCCTCCTGACTGCCCCACTTGGTTTTTCCCACAGCATTACACTACACCGCCTGACATTGGTACATTTGTTTTCCTTCTTCTCCAAAGGGATCTGTGGCCTTTTGTAAGAATGACTGTTCATTAGGGCAGGGGATGATCATCCGGCTTTTGGAGGACAATTTGACAATGGCTCTCAATTGACACTCTTTCCAGGGGACCCAAAATGCCACTGTGGCCCATCAGTTAGAATAAAGACATGGTGGTTAGGTTATTAATGGAGTCTTAGCTCCGGTCCGTCTCATAGCGCATCTGGTGGGTCCCCCAATTCATCCTAGTGTTTGATTTCTCCCATTTCCAGGGCGTGTAGATGTAATCGAAATATTTTTTTTGGGGGGGAGCATCACTGCCTTCAGGTGGTGGGAGTAGGAGGCCCAGCCTCTGCTCCGTGGAGCTGGAATCGAACCTCCATCCCAGTGGGCCGCAGTCCCGCGCACAACCACTACGCTATTTAACAAATGGCAGAACCCAACATTGGATCCCTGACATTCCTTACATCAGAGAACAAAACGGGAGAATTATGGAATACTTGGTAGCGTAACCTGGTTTAACACTCACAACCACCGTGAAACCACCTACCATCTCTCCACTTCCCCAGCCACTGGGACTACACATCATGAGGACGACATGGGCTTTTCAGGAACCTTTCACCAGCCTCCTCAGGATCTCAGTACCCAGGTCCCTGGGCTTTCTTCTCAGTCTCTCGGGGGCTGAGGCCCATGGCATGCTTCCTGACCTCCACTCTCATTCCAAGGAGGAGTTAAGGGGGAACAACAGGAAATGCCTCACCCCACTCCTGAAATGTGGAAAGGCAGAGGGGGAGGTACATAGCCTTCTTTTTTTTTCCGCTTATTTATTTATTTTGTGGGCATCACTGCCCCCTGGTGGGAGTAGAAGTCTGAGCCTTGCTCCTGGAGAGCCACTGCTGCACTTGAACGGCCAACCCTGTAGGTCGCAGTCCCTCACACAACCACTACGACAATGGGGCTTAGCCCACATATCCTTCTTTTTTTTTTTTTTAGGCATCACTGCCCTGGTGGTGGGAGTAGGAGGCACAGCCTTTGCTCCTGGGAGCCGGAATCGAACCTCCATCCCAGTGGGCCGCAGTCCCGCGCACAACCACTACGCCACTGGGGCTCAGCCCCCACATATCCTTCTTGTATGTCACTTTCTCCCTTTCCCAGGGTGTGTGTGTGTGTGTGTGTGTGTGTGTGTAGTTGGTGGTGGAGGGGAGAAGGAACCCTAGGTTAGGGTTTTGTAAACTTCTAAGAGCCTAGCATGTGGATGAAGGTTCATAATTCAGTGAAACTGGGGCCTAAGCTTTCACAGTTCTTGTGTTGGTGCAACCTCTCGAGTCGTGCTGGTAAAGGAAGGAAGGCGTTAGTAGCCGAGGTCAGAGCAAGAGGAAGGAAAGTACAGAGGGGAAGGGCTGTCCTCGTTAACTCTGGGCTCATACCCATGCCTGGAGGCCTGGGATTTCCTGCCTGTCACCAGGATGGGCCAGGGTTCTGGTGGTTGGCTCTAATGAGAGGGCACCAGTCAGACGAGGGCGGCCACGGCACGTCTGGAAGGAATTGCAGTGTGGAGACTGACTGTATGTTCTGCAGGCCGCTGGTCCTGGGAGCTGCTTAGCCAAAGAAAGCCATACTCGGGAAATGCCAGCCGAGTCCCTGACGGTCTTACAGGACAGTGTGCAGTGCGCTGCAGTGGGGCTCCCAGCCCCCAGGAAGTGAGTGGGGGTCCCCGGGTCTTTCAGGTCTGGCCTCACCACCCAGCCTTCGACTTTTGTAGGCGGGGCCAGATGGCTCCCTGAAAGCCGTTGCTACCACAGTCCTCCTGCTTCTTAACCCCTTTCCCAGCTCCACGATCAGCTCTCACCACGGAACACTGGCAGGACGAGCCAGAGGGAGACAAGGAGGCCGCAGTGAGCCGGGGGAAGGGGCAGAGAGAGGCGCACAGAGTGAGCAGCCATGGCTCTGAGCCTTTCTTGGCTCTTTTCAGAGGACCCCAGGATTCCCAAGGTCCCGGGAGCCAGGGAGCCTGGACGCACCCAGCCCTGATGAGTAGGCCAAAGGATAAAGGCCATTTTCTTCTTTATTTTTTGCTGCTTTCTTCTTTAGAATCCCAGAGCTGCTCAATGCCGGCATTTTCCCATTTACAGAAAACCTCCCTCAATGCAGGAAGCTTATAACCCCTCGTGGGTCTTGCGGGGCACCCTTCTGAGATGGCCAGGGCCCCCAGGAGGAGGCAGCATGTGGTGGGCACGGGCTGAGCCAGAAGCCTGGTACTGATGCCAACATTAGAGCGAGGCTCCCAGGGCTTTGCTTTCCCTGCCCTATTTCAGTCCAAACCACTCAGGATCGACCACACATGCATGGCCGCCTCTGGGCACAGGCCTTTTCCTTCTCAGATCCTTAATGCTTCGTGACCCGGCCACCCCTGCCCTCCGTCACTTCGAAATGAAACCTGCCTTCAAGGCAAAGACAGCCAGGGTGGCTGGGGAAGGGAAACAAGGGAGGGGCAACAAGAGCCTCAATGGGCATGGTTGCGAGGCATGGGAGTTCTAACACAGGGATAGCATGGGAACTACCATGCCCCCACCCCACCCCTGCCCGACAGATCAGATGGCAGAGCAAGGGGAATGGGACTACCCACAGGAAAAAGCAGGCACGGGCATGAGGGCTGGCGGGAAGGGGTCCTGGAAGAAGGTCCAAGAGCGGCCGAGGGAAGGGAATGGTTAGAAGACAACGAGCTGTGGCATGAGGGTCTGTGCCAGGGCACATCGACAGAGGAGGGCCTGAGACCTCCGTCGGGCTGGGAAGTGAACAAGCTACTGCTACAGGGAGACAGGGCGGGAGCGGCCTGTGGATCACAGATGTCGGCATGCCGACGAAGCCCCCATTTCGAAGAGAAATGGGAAAAGTTCAAACCAGAAACAAGCAGGCTGCCTGCTGCAGAGTTCTGACTCAGCAAGCCTGTCGGACAAGGTGGAACGCCCCTCCGAGTCCACAGCTCTTTCTCTGGTGAAGCAGGTGGTGGTTCAGAGCCGCTCACCCTGTGGTTAACAGCCCCACCTGCAAATCCACTGCGCCGCCAGGGGTCTCTCCAGGGTCCCGAGTTCAGCAGAGAGCTTCTAGAGGTTCCTCCTGTGCTCATTCACACGAGGAACAGGATGGGCCAGGGCTTGAGTCTCTTGACTCACTGCCATCCAGTCAACACGGACTTGTTTGTAGGGTCCCCTCCCGGGTTCCCCAGACTCTGCCTGCCAGAGTAGAAAGCCCCGTCTCTCTCTTGCAGAGCTACTGGTGGTTTTGAACTGCCGACCGTGCGGATTGCAGCCCAGCTCATGACCACCGCGGCCACCCCCAAGGCCAAGTCAACCCTGCCACCGAGTCGCCTGACTCGGAGCGACCCTACCTTTAGAGAGGCAGCGTCATCCTTCTCCCCTGGAGTTGTGTGTGTGTGTGTGTGTGTGTGTTAAGCTCCCCTCCCCCAGGGTTTCTTAGCCCTAACTAGGCAGATCTGTATTCTGGTGTCAAGAGCAGGCAGGTTAGACACTGGTTCTGCCTAGGATCAAACCCAACCATCTAGTCTAGTTTCAGGAGCTGAGAGCCTCTTTCACCCCAAGAACTTGAGGTTCACTGGGGGTGTGAAGAAGCCAGAGCGGCGACTCATACACCTGACAGTCCTTAGAGGCAGTCCGTTTTGGAAAATTTCCAAGTGGGCTCCTTGACGGGGCACGGACTTGTCCAGGATCATAAATGAACGGATAGCAGTTCCCTTGGTTACAAAAGCCCAGAGACGAGGGGCGGCGGGGAGCCAAGAGGCAGGCTTGCAGATGCCAATGCGCCAGCCTGCAGCTCGCCTAATCTAGCAGGGTTGCCTGGCCTCTGGCTGCCCTGGAGTGTGCCCCCACTTCCTGTGGCCCGGGGCCTGGCAGCACTGCTGTGGGCCTGGAATTCAAACAGCCGTTCCAGCTGGTCCAAGGCTGGTTCACTTGAACAAGAGCAATTTCACTGCAAAGCCTCTGGCCTGTGCAGCCTCTGCCAAGTCCTTGAGAGCAGATTTGCAGCCCTCCCTGCTTGCATGTTTTACACATGTTGGGGGAAACAGACTACAGAATGCTAAGCGCGATACAGGAATTGTGTGGGGCAAGCTCTTAGGGGGAACGTCAGAAAGCCTTGTGGATGTGTGACAACGTGCAGGAATGAACTCGGAGGCAGGTGGGGTCAGGTCTTCTGCAGACAGAAGCTCTGCTGAGGGGCGTAAACAAGGCTGGGTCCAGACCTCTAGTCGAGCACCAGTCCAGTCACGTCACCGGGGAACGAGTGCTGCAGCCACCTTCAAGTCTAGTGAGGACCCCGAAGACATACCCACCTTCCCACAGACTAGGTCACCAACGCGTCTGATATGTACACATGCTCAAAACCACATTTATGGATCAACTGGTTCTGCAGTTGGTTAGCTATCTGTAGAGGTATTTCCTACAAGAAATACTTGTCTCGTGCACTTTAGAACAGCACGTGTGTAAACGAAGCATGCAAAGCTCCATTTCCTGGTCTGGAAGTAGCTTTTCAGTGCTGGACCCTCTTCTGCATCACCAACCCCCTGCTGCCCACGGGACTTGCTCCAGATGCTCTCCGGGTGGTGTGCGGCAGCGAAGGCCATGGCAGGCATCCTCCCTACTCGGGCACAGCTCTGCCTGGCGGCACGACGGGGCTTTCCTGGCATGAGGCCCACACCACCTTACATCTCCCAGCCCATGGCACAGGTAGAACTGGGGGCCACGTGTGGAGTGCTTTTAGATTGGGCCTTACAGCAGAGACCTATGCCCCTTTTGGCTTTTTAAAGATTTTTTTAAAAAGTTTTTTTTTAGGCATCACTGCCCTCTGGTGGTGGGAGTAGGAGGCCCAGCCTTTGCTCCTGGGAGCTGGAATTGAACCTCCATCCCAGAGGGCTGCAGTCCCGCCCACAACCACTACACCACCGGGGCTCAGCCCTTTTTTAAGATCTTTAAGTACTTTGTGACATGCCCTGGGAGCAAGCAAGCAAATGAACACTGCCTCTCTGGGATTGCAACATGCAAACTTCCTGACTAAACCCTTTAATCATGAAATCCCATCAAGGGGAAAGCAGCATGGAGGACCCCAGTCCGACCAGGAGCCTGGATGCCTGTGCAAGAAACTCCCAGCCCCAGGGGAACGCAAGAATCATGGAGCGTTCTGAGAGAGGTGGGCTCACAGGTGCTGCATGGAGACCAGGACCAGCCCCAGACCAAGTGTTCCGAATCGTGACGCCTGGTCTCCCCAGCTGTGCGTCATTGTTAGAGCAGCTCTTGATAACCAGGTCCCCCCGGGCTTGACTGATCCAGCACTGGAAGGAAGACGCTTCCTTTTCCATGGGAAGAGGCGCCTTCTACAATCAGGGCTTTGGATTACCTTTCAACACAACCCTGACAAAAAATAAGAGCCAAGGAGGCAAAGTGCTTAGGTGTGAGCTTCACTTTCCATGAGCCACGAGAGCAGTTATATAATTAGAATGATTTGGGGTGGGGAGGGGGGAGTGGCTGTGTGGTCATCATCTTAGTCCCAAGGGCTTCCAGCAAGACCTGTCCTCAAATTCTGAGTGTCCTGTCCAGATGACACGGCTGGAGGGTGTCCAGCAGCTGAGTGCAAAGGGAGCTCACAGACCTGAGAGACGGTCAAGAGGCCGAGGGCCACCAGATTGCCAGCCTACCTCTCTCTTGCATGTAGGTGAGGTTTCCATAGCATTTCCAGGAACTCGAGTTCCTCCTCGTCGGTCCTTACTGCCTTCACAGAAAACTAAAGTAGGACAATGCCCAAGGACCTCCACAAGGCAGTTGGTGAGCTCATCTTGAATATAAGTGACCTCACCTTTTGAAATTTGCCCTCTCACCACCACCACCACTGCCTAGCAGAGGCAGGCCCAATCAACTCGGCAGCCGGAAGTGGAGGGAAAAAACACAAAGGGCAAAAAGGATGAGGTGGAAAGATGGCTTTCTGCCTACCAAGCCTGCATCCCCGGCTGATGCTCAGGGAGGAGAGATCTATTGAGCAAAGTGGTTATCTTTTTATAATTGTTTATACCTCACATCTCAGGGAATAAAACAAAGGATTTCAATTGTGTTGACAACCAACCCCCTAGCTAAAACGACTCCCTTGCAAGATCTGGGATGGTGCTGAGCTGCTGGCTTTCGGGATTAGGAAGGCAGCTGTTTCCAAAGCCCTGAACCTTGTGGGAGTGGGGACACTGGCAACGGGGTAGGCACCTCCTTCAATGAAAAGGCTGGCTTGTCTGACTGAACTCTGCTCCCAGGCCCTGCGGGCTTAGAGGGTGTGATGCCCCACCAAGCTAACAGGAAAGGCAGGCTTAACTCCAGCAGTTTGTTTAGAGATAAGTCACCCCGAGGGTATTTACACCAGGTAATTCAATCTCAGAGTTTGCTTCAAATATTAACCAGGGTCTGATGACAAGTCCATGCTGATTGAGATCAACCCAGTGGACATAAAACAACTCGCCCAGGATGTGAGTTCGGAGAAGTAAAGGGAAAGCAGATGCTTTTAGCTGGGCAGAAAGGTATCACTAATCCCAAACAAACATCCCCAATAGACTTACTCCCTAACGAATGAAGACATCCCAACTATAACCTGAGCTTCCGCTACTGGGACCAGTTCGGGCTAGGCCAGCAGGGTGTGTTGCACACGTTAGGCGGGGATTAAAGAAGGGTGAAAACAAGGATGGGACCCACTGCAAGTTTCTGAGTACCATTCATAGGAGGCTGCACCAATATAAAAAGCACACAGGCACGGCATTCAAGACCCAATGGAAAAGGTCGTACTTTAATGTCACAGCCCAGAGGACAACTGGACTCCAGCTATTTGCAAATACAGACAGAACAAGAACCAGGCGCTCCTGAGTGGGAGCCCGTTTTCCCTGTACAAAGCAGTCAGGGTGGCAATGCAGGCCACTAAACACACGATTCCTTCACTGCTGCCTACAGTGGGGCAGGAGAGACTGTGGCCCGGGTTCTGGTTCAGGGGCCTGGAGCCGGGGCTTCTGCATTTCTAACACAGGATCAGGGTATCGGTGGTGGTGCCGGGCCATGGCAAGGTGAGGAGCGCTGGCAAAAGAAGGCGGGTCACCAACAGCCAGGGCAAGGCCAAGAAGGGGGCAATAGCTGTGGCTCTGAGGACAGACTTCTTGGCAATCCCTTGTGCCCACTGAGCCCACTCTGCCCTGAGAGCTGGCACAGAAGCCAGCAGCCAGACTGCCCAGGGGTCTACTTCGAGAAAGTTACTTGGTACCACCGCATGAAGGATGAGAGACACATATAACAAATGTAAAAACTGTCGCCAGCAAATTGGGGGGAAACAGATCCGCTTTCTGGGCCACTGCTGCCATCTGTCCATCTGGCTGGCAAGCTTGCTTGCGGACAGGAGGTTGCTCCGGCTCGGCAGGCAGAGGGAGTGTGCACGAGTCCTCACCTTGAGGAAGAGGAAGCTGCTGTGCGCACTGTTTCCGTGTGCCCCAGTGCCAGGTCTCTGGAGCCAAAGAGAAGACTGAAATTCAAAAGCCTGGATTAGCTAGCCATCATCTCAACTGAGCTCCTGTTCTGGGCTGACCTTGGGGCCGGCTCCGCTGGTTCCTCAGGGCTTCTCACAGGCAGTGTTGGCGCGTCCTTTGTCCGGCTCTCGCTACCCCACAGGCTAATTAGCCAACCCCCCCCTCCACCCCGCCACCTTCTGAGGCGCACAGGCTGAGCACATTACAAACATACAGGGGGGACACAAATAAGAAGTTATAATTTTGCCACACGGCCATAATTACTTGGATAAAAAAAGAGCTATTCAGAAGGGGTGCTGCCAAGGTTACTGGTCCTCGAATTAAAATGTGCCTCCCCAATCCATTGAATTTTGAATTTTCAGGGGGAGGGGAAAGAAAAGAGCCTAGTACATAGCCCCCCAATATATGTTAACAAGGAAACTGCCTGGGACAGTCCCTCTGCCACAAACATACAACATATATATATAACATGGATGGACTCAACAGAGGAGACTATTTGAAAACAAACAACTCCAACCCCAATGTTCCATTAGAAAATCCCTCAATATTCTGCAGAATATTGCTTCAGTTATTTGTTGCGAATAACAGTAATCCTGAGTTGGATACAGTAGCAGGCCCCATCCTTTTTCTCTTTTCTTTTAAACAAAGGTAGATCCTGTCTGGGCATTGTGGAAGAATGTTTTCAAAAAATAGAAGTGAGATCCAAGAAGCAGAAACCTTGGAGGGTGGCACATGTCCGAGGGAAGCCTTGTGTCGTCCAAAGATGCGGCGGTCCAATGGGCTCCTGGGGAAGGCGGTCGGATTGCTGGAACGTGCAAGGTGCCTGTGATGGCCCACTTTTAAGCAGTGGCAGGCAAGACTGGAGGAGGGTGTCGCCACGCGGGACGGACCTGCTCCCGCTTCCTGAAAAGCCCTGTGCCAAAGCGTCTCTGAAGTCAGCACTGAGGCTCTTCCTTGTGCCCAGGAGGGGGTGTGTGTGATGGGGGCCGCTCCTGTCTCCAGTGCTAAGAGACAGACCCCTGGGCGGGCGGGTAGCAGGTAAGGCGAGTATGCTGGCGCTGCCCCAGAGGAGTCTAGTTCTGAAGACAGTTTCCCACAATTATGGCAAGTTCTTCACGTTCATGCTTTATTGAAAGTAGCATATGTTTCAAAGACAGGGGCTGGTAAGCAGGTTGACATCTCTAAAGAATGACTTTAGTTCAGCAGAGCAGAATGTTGTCCCATCTACAGTGGTATACTTCCTTTATGGGCCAATGCATCTGATGGGGAACTTGAGCAAGGAAATACCACAGAACTTTATTCCCTCCCATGACTGGAAATCGCATGTAAGCATGATTTATGTTACTGCTACAAAACCTGTTCAATCTTCACTTGACCCTCTCCCCCCCCGCCCCCCGCCTTAAATATAAAATCTGAAACATTTCCTTCAAGTCTGATGTCCTTCAGTGCAATCTGTTTTATTTGACATAAGGCATTTGGGAGTCACTTTCGAACGGATAGATGTTTGCCTTTTGGAAGAGTCAGGTAGCGGTTTAATTTTCTTTCAATGCCCTAACATGTCAAACTCTTCTTCCCCTCTGGTCGCTCTGAGCAGTCAGCAGGTGTCCAAAGATTAATGGCCAAGGAGACCAGTCCCTGGGAAAAGAAGCAGACATGGAGGCACAGTGGTGAACTAAAAACTAAGCATTGCTGTATTCCATTTGTCAAGAATGCAGCCCCAACCGGGAACGTCCAATTTAATCAAGGAACACAGGAGACCTCTGCTGCTAAGGAATATAGTTTTGTTTTCTTCAAAGCATGTCAGGAGTTTCTTTGCAGTGGCCCAGATAGGCAGCTGGGCTGAGAGGAGAGTTGAGGCCAGGTGCTTTGGCTCTGGCAAAAGACCCCCCAGTATTCCATTCAACCCTACAGCCCCCCACCGCACCTCACCCCTACCCTCCTCAGAATGGCAGCGATGACAGCTACAAATGTCAGAGGCCCGTGCCTGCTGGATTAAGAAGCTGTTCTGGTGATCAGAACAATAGTCAAGATGGGGCTGTTGCCTTTTGTTTCCGCCCACAGTAATAATCCAAGAAATGCGTACATTCCAAATAAATTCATTAAACCTTTTCTTTGAACCCAATATAATTTGGTGAGTTCTTCCAGCTCTAATTGTAATCAGTCAGATACAAACTGACAAGCTCTAAAATGGGACTGATAGGAAGAATTCAGCAAAGGTTAAATATAAATCTCGAAATGCCACCAGCTAATTTCCCAATCTCCTCCCATGAAATGAGCCCGAGAACGTGAACGGCCATCTGGCAGTAGATGCTTCCAACACCCAGACCCGATTTGAGGCCTGAGTACTGAAGGAGATAAAGAAGCTTGAATAAAAAGCACATTTAACAAAAATTAATTTCAGTCACAAGACTTAGATGGAATTAAAATTTTAAGTCAAATTATAGCCTTTAATTTAATAGAAAATTTAGAGTATAACCCTGACATTTCTGAGCCACCCATGACAAATATAACTCACCTTTAAACCCTTCTTCTGGCATACACACTGGGGAGGGAGGAAAAGAATTCTAAATTAGGATTGTTGTGACAGACACTGATAGCACTTCAATGCTGAAGACTAAGGGTTTAACATGACTTTTGTTACCTTACTCACCTATGATCAATACTTGTGAATTATGGACATTGTTCATCCGATAACCTCTCCCCCCTCCAGTTTTGTTTCTAATCGAAGCATCGAAAAAGTCGAATGCTGAAAGAGTCAACTTGGTGACTGGGGCCAATTTTGCATGACGACACCAGAGGAGGGCTGGAGGGGCCACCCTGAGTGCTGTCCTCTGTGTAACCGCCCCTGCCGCGCCCCACCCCCCAGCTCTAACAAGTCCACGAGCGGGAGCTATTTCTTCTGGTGTCTTGCCTCTTCAAACAACATGCACATACTGTTCTATTATCATTTTAGATGGCGACTACTTTGCTAAGATAAAATTTGGCTTTCCCACGGCGGTCACCTGACACAGAAAGGCCTACTGGTAAACCCATCCCTGCTGCTTACACCGCTCTCACTGTTGATGGTGCCCACAGCTGAGCCCCTGGAACACCGGGGCTGGCCTTCTTCCTTGCCTGGCATGTTTCTATCTTTCTGGGCCTGGTAACTGCTGCATTCTTTATGCTTTATTGTTTCTGTAACAATTTCTAATTCAACTGTACATTCTTGAGGACTTAGAAACTTTCTCAAGACAGTCATCTACCAACCCCATGGTGAGTCTTTCCAGAAGCTTGCATACCACTGCTCCATGCTGGGACAGGATGTGCTCAGTCTGGGCCAGAACTGCTGCTCCGGGACTTTCCTTGGGCCATGTTTTCTCTGTTGGACCCCTTGCTGCCTGGTGCCAATATTCCTTCTCCATCTTCTGTCCTGGTTGAGCACAGCTTCACGTGCTCTTGAAGAGTGATTGTCGGAGGACAGCATGCCATTACCCTGCCTGCAATCATCCCAGGAATGGGGTTCATTTTCCCTTCACTTCTTTAGAGGGTTTGCGATCTTTCTAGGCATGAGTTTTCATTAATATCACAGAGCCTTTGCATCTCCACAAATTCCTTCCTTTTCTCCAAATGTCTCTTTTATATAAGCCTTAGTTTGCTCTTTATACATACATATAAATATACATATATAATTTGGTAGGAAATGTCGAGTTTTTTTCTACTTCCTTTATCGCAGCTAGCTGGTGGACGCCTCTTAGTTAAACCTCTCATGCCTCCGTTGCCCAGAGCCTTCTGTCTGTCCATTTCTGACTGTTTAAGGGTGAGGTACTGAAAACACTTCCTGGAAGCTCTGTTCACAATGGGTATTCAATGTGGCCCTCATTGAAAAGTGACTATAAGATTAACCAGTGTTTAAAAATTTGTAGAGGGCTGAGCCCCGGTGGCATAGTGGTTGTGCGCGGGACTGCGGCCCATTGGGACGGAGGTTCAATTCCAGCAGTGGGGCTGGGCCTCCTACTCCCACCACCGGAGAGCAGTGATGCCCAAAAACAAAAAAAAAATTTTGTAGACAATTCTCTTAAACTGGCCAGCTTCCCCAGAGAGGCGTCCCCTATTGCTATCTGGGGGCTATGAGGCTGGCTGCCAGCATTTTAACAATGCCTATTCCCACCTTTTTAGTTCAATTTCTTCATGGAATTTTTGGAAACGGATGAGCATCCCCTCTGATTGTCCTTCTGAAGTTGAGAAGGAGTAACAAACTGTGAAAGAAGGGGGTGCATGAATGTCTGTGAGCTAGTCAGCTAACTGCATGTGACACTGCTTTCCATCCAGGTGTCCAGTGTTTAGGTGTGCATCTCCCTCTCAACCCTACTTCAGAGGCACAGCTGCCTCTAATTCCTGTCTGTCACGGCAGTCAGATTTGAATTAGATTAGCTTCTTGTTAAGAGTCCGGTGGCACGGTGGTTACAGGTTGGGCAACTAACTGCAACGTCAACAGTTCGTACCAACCAACCACTCTGTGGAAAGATGAGACCCCCCATTCCTGCAAACAGTGAGTCTCAGAACCCTGCAGCAGCAGCTCTGTCCTCCCCGATGGGCCGCCCTGCGTCAGAGCCTGCTCGATGGCTGTGAGTTGCTTCTTGTTAATCATGTCTGGTTTCAGGCTTACATCTATTTCATTTCCTCTGGTTAGACTAATACGTTTTTTTCTCTCTGCTTCCAGTTCCCAAATCTGGTGGGCATAATGTAAGGTTCTCCCTGAAAAGCATGCAGCAGCTTTTTCAAGGTAAAGCATTGCCTTATCTCTAATTCCATCTTTGGCCAATATTTCCTCAACAGATAGTCCTAAAACAAATTCATCTTTACCTTGCATGACATCATCCATTGCAGCATAATCTGCAATTGGTTCGTCAGCCTGGAAAACAAATGAAGACAATTCAAAACCACAATAGAGTTGGAGCTAGGAGGAAGAGATGTCAGATATTCATTTTTTCAAGTTTGGGCTGTGATTCAAACACGGATATAAACAAATCGTATCCAGTACAGAGTTCCACTCCAGCCCAGGCTGGCAATGTCCAGGCTTACACAGCTGGCCTGCCAAGTGCAGATCTGAACAATTTGCCCTACAGGCTGCATGCTGTATGTGCTACTGTTTTCTGGCCCCATAAAAAGACTTTAGCTAAAGAAATGCTCGAGAAAAGAAAAACATGTACCAGTAATATGAGTTAAGAAGCTAGTGGTAGCAGGAAGTTAGGTATTATATAAAGTAAAACTAGAACTTTGAAAATAAATTTTCCTCTACTCTAAAATAAGTAAAGGCAAGGCTACTCATTTCCTTCTTAGGGCAGAAGTCAGCATGGCATCAAGGAGTCTGCCATGATTTCAAAAAAGGGGCTAGTGACCAGATTCTGGCCTTGGTAAAAAAATATCATTTTCAGGGCTTAACCTTATCACACCAGAATTAGAATCAGAGTATAAAAAGCATAGCTTTCACAGCTCAAAACCTGAAAAATTAATGTACACATTAATAGCACATGATGCAGTGGTGTTTGGCACGATGGGATCCTTTTGGCCACCAAGAAACACAGGCAGCGGCTGAGCCCTGGTGGTGCAGTGGTTGAGTGCGGGACTGCAGCCCATTGAGTTGGCGGTTCAAATCTAGCAGCAGTTCTCCGGGAGTAAGGCTGGGCCTCCTACTCCCACCAGAGGGCAGTGATGCCGCCCCTCCAAAAAAAAAAAGATGGCAGAGGTCCTGGTGAGAGGACTGTGCTAATAAGACTGGCTCAATGATTCTTTCTTTGCAACTTCTCAGAATCCTCCACTTTTTCTAAAGTAACTTCCACCTCTACTACTAAATCCATTCTTCCCAAAGCCAATTTCCATATCCTGGACAAGAATCTAACTAAAACCAATGGAAAGGAATTCCACTCTTTTTTTTTTTTTTTTGTGGGCATCACTGCCTCTGGTGGTCCTGGGCTAGTACTACCCAGCCACCGCTGGATTTGAACCGCCGAGCCTGCGGGCTGCAGTTCCGCACTCAACCACTTACGCCACCGGGGCTCAGCCCGGAATTCCACTCTTGACAGAGCTTCAGGCTTTGTTCTTGTTTCCTAGCTTGACTGTCTGGCATTTTTGAGCCAGGAGTAGAAGAGAGGCTGTGCTATTAGGAGGCATACTGTCAATTCTCCTGATTCCAGAGTTAGGAGGTTGAGTCAGGCAGCAAAGGTCATATGTTCAAGGCACAAAATGTTAGAAGAGTCATGATCGCATATGCCTGCAACCTCAATCCCTTCCAAAGCAAGCAAAGGATCTTCAGCCCCATTTCTTTTTTTTTTTTTTTTTGGGGGGGGCGCATCACTGCCCTCTGGTGGTCGTGGGCGCTACCCAGTGCTGCTCCTGAGAGCTGCCGCTGGATTTGAACCGCCAAGCCGCGGGCCACAGTCCCGCACTCAACCACTTATGCCACCGGGGCTCAGCCCTTCAGCCCCATTTCTAAGAGAGCAAAAAGTAATAATCACTATGGCCTGAGGACACTTGACCCAAGTGGCCCAGGGAGGTGGCCCCGGGGCCAACAACGTTCAGAGATACGTGGCCCAACACACCACCCTCCTCTGGAATATGAAAAGTATCTCTGTCTCTGGAGAAGAAGGGGCTGCTGCCACTGAAGACCAAGTCACAGACGGAGGCACAGAGCTCGGCAACCGGCTGAGCAGGACGTCGACCAGAATCCTGCCCTGGCAGCGAATGGAAACGCTGATGGCGATGTTAATGATGATGGTGACGTAACTTGACCCCGTCAAGGCATGGATATTGAACTTCACCTTCTTAGGGTACAGGCAGCTGTTGAGGCTCTGGTGCCCCTGCAGCCTGTGGTGACACACAAAATCAAGACCCAAAGACGTTCTGGCCTCCTCTCAGTCTCCTAAGACTTGGTCAGAGCTGAGGAATGCACAAGCCAGTAAAATTTCCTGGCAGCCGGGCCTCAGTCCAGCCCTCAGAGGAGTCCAGGCATCCTTCAATCACCCTTCCCTGCAGCTGGCACGTGGGTGTGCACCCATGAGACTCCAGAGTTCCTCGAGTCAGGAGCCGACACTCACCTTCAACAAAATGACAGACTCGGGAATGACGCCAAGGGTGCCCAGGGTGGCACAGTCATCATTTAAAATCTTTCCATCAATTGACAAATTCTGGTCAAAAGGAGCGACTGAAAACGCATGCATGATCTGTGACGATATAAAAGTAAAGTAAGTTTGCATTAAGACAAACGGGGACCGAGATCCTCTTGGAATAAATAATGTATGAGTTCTTAGAAACCAGAGTACAAAGGATACAATGTGCAATCTGCCCCCTTGCTACATTCTCACTGAGACTACCACCCTAATATAGCTGCACAAGAATTGGGAAACAATTGTACACAGTCTTTTGCTTTGTACCTAACCACCTCCTCATGGGTGGGCTGTGGGGGAAACCCAGCTGACAATGACTCCGGTGACAAGGTACAGGCAAGGCGACACTAGCACTTTTACCCTGTCAGGTCCCATGTCATTCAATAAAGCAGTATAGACTTTACTTCCATAAACCATCTTCAAATGAAATAGTCCTCTATTTGGCCCATTCTCCTATTTGTTTTCACCCCTTCAGCAAGTAATCTATGATACATAATTCAGGTCTATTCTTAAGACTGTGCATCCATTCTATAAAACAAAATGTGAGGCTGCGTCCCAGTGGCGTAGTGGTTGAGGGCGGGACTGCGGCCCACTTGTCTTGGCGGTTCAAATCCAGCAGCAGCAAGGCTGGGTAGCTCCCACGCCCCCCCCCCCCCCAAAAAAAAAACCCAAAACAAATAAACAAAAGCAAAACAAAATGTGCATTCCTGAAAGGCAGGAATCATTAAACTCCACTCTAGTTCTGGCCTAAGTGGCAAAAAATAAAATATAATCAGAACAGCACTTATGTATAATAATATAATGTTTTTCTGCCGCCCCCTTTATAAAATTGTCAGTCCCTTTTTGTGAGTGCATGGGCATCTGGGGAAATGAATTCTGTTGGGGTGGGGATAAGACAAGCAGGTTTTGGGCTGAGACACACAGAGAGGAACCTGCAGTGGTAGCGCTATTATTTTTAGCTGAGAGGGCGAGTTGATGAGAATTCATTTATTATGCTTTGTAACTTAGCTGCATAGTCTATTGCGTGTATCTTTTTTTTTTTGGGGGGGGGGCATCAATGCCCTCTGGTGGTTGTGGGAGCTACCCAGCCTTGCTCCCAGAGAGCAAGTTGCTGGATTTGAACCGCCAAGCCAATGGGCCCAAGTCCCGCACTCAACCACTACGCCACCGGGGCTCAGCCCACGTGAATCTTATAGTACACCAACAGCAGTTCTCACCTGTGGGTCGTGACCCCTTTGGGGGAGGGGGAACAAACAATCCTTTCACAGGGGATCTCCTGATTCATAACAGCAGGAAAATTACAGTTAAGAAGTAGCGGGCTGAGCCCCGGTGGCGTAGTGGTCGTGCGCGGGACTGCGGCCCACTGGGACGGAGGTTCAATTCCAGCAGTGGGGCTGGGCCTCCTCCCACCACCACCAGAGAGCAGTGATGCCCCCTCGCCCCCCCCCCCAAAAAAAGAAGCAGCAGCCACAAAAATAATTCTATGGTTGGGGGGGAGGGTCCATCCCCACAACATGAGGAACTGTATTAAAAGGGGAGTGGCAATCAAGAAGGCTGGGTATTATGAGAAAGCATACTACCCTTGCGCACACACTTAGGGAACTTATCAGCAAAGCAGTTCTGATGCAACTCTGTGTAGGACAAGATCCAAAAGCTTCAAAAGCTGGGAGATTGTAACTAAAAAACCATTTTGATAATGCACAGAGATGGATAAGAACACGGGTTTCTTCCTGGGCTGCAAAGCCAGAATCCTATTTGGACTTCTCAAACATTTGTCAGGCCTAAAGACGCAAAACGGATTAAACGGGGTCGATGGCTAACAAAATGAGGTTTACTGGCATGGTTCATGATCTATATTGTAAGCCATCAGTCTCTTTCTGGTGAGCAAGTATTATTGGCCAGAGAGCCCTCCCAGCTTCACACACAGACATGAAGAAGAGGCACTTCACCCCCAATTAGCAAACAGGAGAAGCAAGGGCTGGCAACAATATATACGCTCATCTAGTACTTCAGGAAGCTTTTATTAAGAAGTTGAGCGAGTACTGAGCTAAGTGTAGAAATATGAGGATAAGTAAAAAAGTATTGCTATGAAATCACAGGGCAGCAATCTTCATGAAACCAAACATATAGGTCTACACATTTCTAAAGGCAGTGCTTCTTCCTCTCTGAGCCTTCCCCCCAAAATTCTGGGCTCTTTAATTCACATCCTGTCAAAACGGAAAGTTTCCTATCTTCAAAGGACTCCAGTCATGTTTGGGGAACAGCAGGAAGTCTGAAGGGGCAAGCTCAGGGTCAGAGGGTGGTTGGGGTATGGGATCCTGAGGAAGTGTCCAACGGCCAACCCTTGAGACCTTGAAGAATGTGCAGGTGTTCTGTTGTGATTTTAAAGAAAACTCTCAGTGCAACTTTCTGGCTTTTTGTCCTCCTGGGAGCAATTTCCCATTTTCTTAAAATTTCTTCCTAAAATATCCTCAAGATAGTCCTATGTTCTTCATGAAAATCTGTCAAGATTATCCATTTGGGGGTCCCCTAAAAGTCATCATAACCTGCTGAGCTGACCTCTCTGCTTTGAAATGAACTGGCCTAGCAGATCCCCTTGAAGCCACTGTTTTGACCCTGTGTTTTAGGTGCCCGAAAGAGACAAGTGTATTAGTGAGGGAATTTATCTGGACCATCACTGATGGCAGAGACAAGCAGAAAAACACATTTTGCTTGAAATAAACTGATGGTGTATGTATGAACTGGAATCTCAGTAGTAACACTTTTTTTTAAAAACTTTTGCTCATATAAGGCGAATCTTCCATCCCACACTAAGAGGGTCATCAGGATGAAAGGCCATGAAGTATTTCAGACGCAGCCTAGGTGCATGTGTGACGGAAGGTGCGTACAGAGGAGAGAAGAGTCGCTCTCCTAGAGGGCGAGGGCAGCTTTCACAGATGTGGTGCGAAGGAAAGTGAGCGTGTGCCAGTCTCCAGTACATCTCCCAGGCCCCGGCATCCCTGATGCAGGAGTGCAACCCTAAGAGGGAGAAGCCCATTCCTAAAAGCAGGCAGCACTCTCACCGCCGAGGGCGGGGTTGAGGGAGGGAAGGGCAGGCCCCCGCCCCGCCATTTCAACTGTGGCCCACAATGGTTTCCTCGCCAAAGCCAGAATACCTAAACCTGCTCAAAGCTTCGAGGTACCAATACAATGAAACACAGGAAGTCTTCCCGGGCAAGGCAATGAATAAACTGTACTTTATTCACTTTACGGCACCATAGGAGGATGAATGACCATTATGGAACATTAAAGATTTCATTTAAGCACTTGTGCACGGACTTGTCTAAGTCAACATTTACAGTTTGACAGAGGCTGTAATCTTATTAACTTCGAAAACCAGATCACCTAGAGGGAAAAAAAACTATTTGTACATATGAAATGTACTGCATACTTAATAATAATAAAAAAAAGATGACCCGTTGCACCAACTGCAGATCCCCCCCCACATCCCCTAATGTTACAAAACAGCTGAGGCTATTCGGGCTGCAGGGTGGGCTGCTGAGGCTTCAGAAGAGACCACCACTGAGCATGGAGGGGAAATTACATTTTGTTGTCCCTGCTTTTGACTCTGTGTGGATCACAGCACTCCCTGAAGCAGGACTGGGAGATGAAAGCAAGGGCATTGCAGAGGGTCTGCACGTGGGGGCTTCACCGACAGCTGCTCTCTTTCAGGGGCTCCCTCGTGCAGGGGACACACACTCAGACAGAGAGGTTATTGACGCCGACTTATGATTCACTCTCCAAGAGTGGCAGTCCATAATCAAAGCAGCACAGGCTGCTTTTAAAATGTCTTCAGCCACAGGGGCTCCTTTTCTAATTTAAAGGGCTTGCATGTTCGAGGTTTACCACTGCCAGGCAGAAAGTGGTGATAAAAACAAGCCGTCTCAGATATAAAAAGTACAATAACAGAGTAAAGATATTATACCAACATGGTTATTTTCTGAGCCGTGAGTTCAACCACGGGAACTACTGTTCTCAGGACAATTTGGCACACACAACACCCGCAAAGAAAGCCTTATTATTGCTGCAACGGCGACGATAAACGTCAGCGCCAAGAGAAATGCAGCCAGTACACGGTGCCACATCAAAGCAGCCACGGGGGAAGACATTCATCCGTTTTTTGGATATACACTCTGACTGAAACAGATTAGGGATTAGATTTTTTTTTCAGAGAAACCTTGAATTTATCTGATCTGTCTCTGTTTTAGAACTAATACGAAGAAATAATATTATCACGAGGGCTTTACAACACCTCCACAACGATCACTAACTGATAAACACAGAAAGCAACTAGTGCTATGAATGGGAGAAAAAGGAAGCTTTATGCCTTTTTAAGTATGAATATACCACTGTATTAATAGAGGCAGAAGAAATTTAAAAATTCTCACAAGTAGATTAATCTGCCACAAAAAATATTGTGAGACAGAATCTCTGATTCAATCAAGGAGTGGCATCCTTTGCATCTCAAAGCAGATCCTGGTAAGCCGGTTCAAATACCTAGAAGATGCAAGCATGTAGCACAATAAAGCCAGTGAACAACTATTCTGGAACAACGTCAACATATGACTGATTAAATGGTCCTTAGTGCTTCTCATTATTAGAAGGCTACTCAGAGCTTGCTGAAGTTTTCAAAAAACACTTTTAATGGTCACAGATAAGACTATGGGCTACTATGAGAATAAGTCATTCTTTTTACAATGTAGGCACTATGCCTCTCTCAATACCTTTTGACAGTGAACAAATAGATGTTACAAGGCCAACCCAGAAAGAAAACAAGTATGCACAACAACATCTATGAGAGCAGGAGCCCCGTCCAGCCCACAGCCCTCCCAAGTCCACAGGGCACTTAAACAAATCGTCTCTTTTCCTCACCTGAATCTTTAATTCTTTTAAGGTTTGATTAGCAGAAACGAGAAGCGCCTTTTCACCACGAACTTTTCTATGTCTCATACTTCGTCGAATAACTTGCTTTTGATAAGCTATGTAATTCTGATGGGATATCTTTTGCCGTTTTGTTCCTCCATTGCTCTATAAAGATTCAAAACACACAACACAGTGAGATGATCCAGTGACCCTTGTTCATAAAGTTCATCCTGCAAGCATGAGCTGCTGACTTAATGGTACCTTAACCACTTGAAATGCCAGGCAAACAAGGAGCAGACCCTTGTCAGAGGGCTCAGAGAAAGCTACACTTACGGATGAATGCTACAGAAGATGCACTTCAAACGACAAGTAAGCGCCAGGATTTTTCATTTTGCTATCTTTATTTTTTTTTAATTTTTAAAAAAATTTTATTGGGGGCTCTTACAGCTACGATAACATTCAGTACATCATTTGTATCAAGCATATTTGCACACATGTTGCCACATACATTTCCAAACATTTTCCACTTGAGCCCTTGGTACAAGCTCCTCTTTAAAAAAAAAAAAAAAAAAAAAAGAACTCCCCTTTCCTCCCCCCCCCCTTTTTTTAATGAATCATTTTATTGGGGGCGTTATCTTTATTTTTTCAAAAGGTGTCTAGAAACTTAATAATGTTAAATCACAAAACACATATAAACAATAAATTGGGGGGAGGGAAAGGTAAAAAATACTCAATTACTTATTCTCATTTGTTTTAAATCTTTCCTTCTCATTCTGAGAATGACAGAAGCTAAGTAAAAACTGCTATGAATTTAAAAATCAAAGATAGTAACATAAAATCATCAAATTTAGTTTAAACCAAAAGTAGGATGAGTAGTGCAATGATGTAATACATGGCTTCCCTTTGAAATACTCTGGTTAAAATCACACACACACACACACACACACACACACAGAATGAAAATACAAGGGATAAACGAGACCTTAAGAGGATGAATAAAAAAGAAAACAAAAAAAATAATAAAAGATGATCAGTTAAATCCTGCATGTGGGACAATATTCAAGGTATCAGTGGTCTTGTAGTCAATGCCAAGAAAAGAAAAAAACTGGGAGGAGGCAGAAGATTATCTATTCAACATTATCTAAACCTTAGACTAGTAGGATAAAACAAAGCTCCCCCTGGATTGCACAGTGGTCTGAGGGACATTTTTAAGACAAACTTGGGATAACTAGGGAATTTGGGGATGAGTACATTAGAGAATTTGATACTTTTCTGTAAGTATAGAATCGCTGCTATGAAGATACTGTTTCTTTCTTTCTGTTTTTAGGCATCACTGCCCTCTGGTGGGAGTGGGAGGCCCAGCCTTGCTCCTGGAGAGCTGCTGCTGGATTTGAACTGCCAAGCCAGTGGGAAAGATACTGTTTCTTATTTAAGGGTAAAATATCATGATGGCCACGATTTGCCTAATAGTTCATAAAAGGGCACAAACATAGATCTGAAACATCTTTCACATATCTTTGCCCAAAGTTAAGATAAAAAGATAAATAAGGGTCAAATGTCCTGTCCACCTGTAATATTCAAAATTCAAGGTTTTTTTGTTGCTGACCAGGTCAGGAAGCGAGAAGAGGTGGATTAAAAGACCATTTTCTCTGATTTAATGAAATCTGGATGAGGTAATCTCAAGGCCATTACTCTGGCTTCTGCAGTTGTTACAGGGGTCAGTGGTACCAAGCAGAGTGGTTTTGGGATCATTATGGACACAGATGCCAAACACGTATCACTGACAGAGCTCCAGAGGCTTACAAAGCAGAAAAGGATAAGGACATACACACAGATGAACATGACGCAGGGTGAGCGGGTGGGTGGCTTGGACAGTGCACAAGATTAGTTTCGGCTCCCACTGAGTCTACATAGATACAGAGTTGATCCTAAGATCCATTCAGAAGAACTGTAGTGAATCTAGGTAGCAGTTGACAAAGATTTCTTGACTAAAAAAAAAAAAAGAGTGACAAATAAGAAAACATTATCTACAACTTTCCTTTAGACAGAAAAACACAACTGAAAAAAAAAGAAAACACAACCAAAAAACAAAGTCCTGAGCACCATACAAGATAGCTTTTATAATGACTTGGATTTTAAATGGGTTTAAAGAGCTTTAAAAGGAAATATTCACAGAATGTTAATCCAACTTAATGGATACAAACCAGCCCAATGGTTTTTATAAGGCTTTCAAATTATCTGAGTGATATCCAAACCTGGATCATGAACCTACGCTTTAGCTAAAGTGGGTGGGTATAGCTCAGGGAAAGGAGACTTGTTCACCTCCGTTAGGGAGGGGCAGAAACAAATCCTCTGTTACTGCAGAGATTAAAACGGCAATTACAGAAGACGTCTGAGGACTGTGGTCCTGTCACGGATGACTGAGAAAAAGCAAGGCGCTCAAATGGAAAAGGCTGGCCCAGTCTTCAGGGTCCACCTACTTTTTTCTAGAGAGAGATTAGCCCTGAGCTCTTTTGTGGACCGCAAACATTAAAAACATTCTAGAGTATTACATCTCACCAAGGAGAAGAAAATCATAAAGTATAAGAAATAATTACAGCATAAAAGCTTCCCACCCACATTTTCTATCGTATTTATAAATGTGAAATCTGCTGCCACCCACAGTTGAGCAGTGATTCTGCATCCACATTGAAGAACTGTTGTGGTTATGGCCACAATGAGTAAAAATGAGACACTCAAGAAAATTCATCTATCCCAAATCTAAATCATTTCAAAATGCAGTTTGCTCAATAACCCTTGGGCTGAAAAGCAAAGCTTGAAATATAATAAACTAATGACAATGAAGAACATACATATAGAGTTTTGTAAACTAATTTAATGTTACCAGAGAGACTAAAGTAACAATAGACAAGAAAATAATTTTTTTAAATGAGAGTCTCAAATGGGTATTTAACCATACTACAAAGTTGCAATAATTAAAACAGCGTGCAATAATTAAAACTGCACTCTAGGCAGATGAACAAAAGGGAATAGAGACTCTAGATGGGTAATGTGTGAAGACAAACCCTCTCAACCACATATGAGGAAGCTTTAAGGAGTCTGTGGATGGTAACAAAGGGTAGGTCTCTAAAGACTGAAACTGAAGGGAGGCACACACAGGAAATATGGGGGGAAGTGGGATGGGAGGAAGTAGGATAATTTATAGGATTTGATGAGAAGGGCTCTGCAACTACACAGACTATGGTTTTCTTTGCAAGTGTTAAACCCCACAAACAAAAGAGAAATACACATATTTTATACACACACACACAAAGTTTACAACCACAAGGGGCTGGAGCACTGAATGCAGTACATACTGCTTGCTAATGGTTAAGATCTACCAAGAAAGATTTTAAGTGCAGAGTACAGTCTCCCTTTCCTAGAAAAATTCTTGGCACCACATGTGTTCAATAAATATTTAATGAACTTAAAAATGAAAGGGAAAACATACATTTGATTGCAATTCAAGGAGGGATATATTCTGAATGTCTTAGTTAAAAAAGCAAACATCCTACCTTGTAGAACTATGGTCTGGGAAATGGATCACACATAGAGACAGGACATGAAAAGAGTAGACAATGGACTAAAAGGCAGCATGCCTGCAAACTCATATGATTAGACTTAGCAATCTGAAAAAGCCTTTCTTCAAAGAAACACAAGTATGTACTTCATACTACAGAAAAACATGCCTTCCCTTGTGCCACCTCCCCAAAAGTGAAAACACAAAACTCTGAAAATCTGCTTATGTGATCAAAGTAACATTTCTGTGTGTGTGTGTGTGTGTGTGTCATCACTGCCCTGTTGGCAGTAGGAAGCCCAGCCTTGCTCCTTAAGAACTGCCGCTGGATTTGAACCGTCAACCCTGTGGGCCGCAGTCCCGCACACAACCCCTAGGCCACCAGGGCTCAGCCCAATGTAACAATTCTATAAAATGGAAAGGATTGGTTAAGCATGAATGCAAAAAGTTCCTAAAATGCGGATGGACTGAAATACAAAGGTGGCCAGACTCATGTAATAGAGGAGCTGCCGATCACTGTGCTGCATGGGAATGGTTCTGACCTTTCATGGGCGTCTTAAAATGAGCACTATAGGAGATCCATCAATGGGAAGCCGCACGGAATATTCATCTCAGGGAAACCAAAGTCAAAGTCAAGAAGGTTGTCAGACTTTATTAATCAATGTTGGAAATGAAACAACCCTATCAGTCTGTTCAGAAAGGCCAAAAAGCCCAACTCTTTAGGCTGCGGGGCAATTTTAGCAGATGGCCATAATACTATTTTTTCAGGAGAATGTTAACCTTGATGTGACTACAATGAATTTTAGCACTAAAAGAAAACAGATTTCTTATCTTTCAAAACTTATTGACACGATATCAAACATTCCTTGAATGTAAGGTATCTTAGAATGCCCCAGAACAAAACTGTATGTTTGAGAAGCCAACGCCACACATCTGCACATACTGTTTGCTGTTCTTACGGTAATTTTCTCAGTTAATCACTATGGACATGTAGAACACAGCCAAGCAACTACACAAGTGGTGTAGAAAATCCCAATAGCAAACAGTCCGATTTAATAAAACAATCTTTAGTTATGATAGGAAATGAGAACTGCTTTGGCATTAACATTTTAATTAACTCATTCAACGTCATCAATTACAACTCATAATAACGCCACAGGACAGAGTTGAACTGCTCCCCTGGGTCTCAAAGGCTCTCACTCTTCAAAGGAACAAACCATCTGGGAGGTTTGAACTGCTGACCGTGAGGTTAGTAGCCCAATACATAAGGCACTATGAGACTAGGGGTCCCCCAGAATATCTGACATTACCTCATTATTGTGATCTTTTTTGTAAGGAGGAAACATGAGTTAAGTGGTTTTTTTTCCATACTTAAAAAAAATCTTTCACAACTAACCAATAATCTGAGAAATAAGTCTTAGTCTTCTTCTTTCCTAATTAAAAAGGTAATCATCACATATATTTTATCATTTCTTAAATTCTGGTATGTAGTTCAGCGCTCTTCATGAGAAATCACAGTAGCTAGAGGGAATTACTGAAACTGAGGAAGCAAGGCTGGGGACGCACATCCCACACAGAGCACAGAGAGCTGTGCAGGGCGCAGAGGAGCTGACCTTGCAGAACAGGAAAAGGTGTCGTGATACAAGGCAGCATCAACACCTACTTGATTGAAATCTGGATCCTTTTCGCCATCTGGCTTTGCTTCTTCCTTGTCCTCCTCGGTTTCAGAACTACTCACATTCAGCTCTGGAGCAGAATCCTTCATCACCTGGATGGACCAGGACACAGAGATTAAGCAGTCAGATCCAAGGAGGTATGCTATAGAGGGGTTCAATGTGATTTTTTTTTTTTTTAAAGAAGTCTGCAGCCATGGTGGGACAAGAGACCAGACACTGGATATCCTCCCCTTTTTTCCTGTGCTAAAACATGTAACAACACACTTGTCACTTGTAGTGTATCCACAAGTAAATTTCACTCACCATGTTGCCCAAACATCGCCATTATCCATGTCCAGTCTTGTCCTCACTCTAGATAGTTAGTACCCTTTAGCACTAGCTTCCTCTTGCCCAAATCCCTGGTATCTGCTTGTTCTTACTGCTCTGAAGTTGCTTTTGACTTAGAGGGAGCCTATAAAGCAAGGTCAAACTGCCCCTGTGGGTTTCTAAGACTATAATTTTTCCCAGGAACAAAAACTAGTTTTCCTTCCATAGAGCCAACAGGTGGCTTCAAAGTGTTGACGTTACGGTCAGCAAACCAACACATAACCACTAGGCCCTCAGAGCTCCTTTGCTTGTTCTGCAGGTTTCATACAAGTGAGAACATCCAATATTTGCCCTTTTGTGCCTGACTTCTTTTACTCAGTATGATTTCAAGATTCACCCAGGTCACACCATTTAACTTCAGAACTTCAGTTCTCTCTCTTTTTTTTTTTACTGTTTTTATTTTTATTTTTTTTTCAATCATTTTATTAGGAGCTCATACATCGTTTTTCACAATATATAAATAAGCATACTCGTCAAGCACCCTCACATGTCCACTTCTATTATTGTTCTCCAATCCTTCAGTTCTCTTTATGAATGAATAATATTTGATTCTCGGTAAATGCTGCCTTTTATTTAGCTTTCCATTTACTGATGGACACATGAGTTTCTTCTATCTTTTGGCAACTGTGAATAATGAATCAGAGAACACCTGTGTCCAATACATTGACCTAACAAGACAACGGAACAAAACCAGGCAATATTTCAGTCCACCGGGGGCTCCAAAAAGTTTGTGGGAAAATGGAATTAAAGATAATGGGATTTCCTCATAAACTAAAAAACCTTCTCTTATTACACACAAGGTTGCCAATAGTTAGCACCAACTTGACCGCCAATTATCCATAAAGAATAATGTAAGAAGCATGTCCAAGTCCTTGCTGTCAAACCTCTTCGGTCTTGTAAAAATCCCACGTTAGACCTCCTCAGCTAACTGCACAGGTGGGAAGGGGATTCAACAAGAAGCAAAAGCTGGTCTCAACGAAGTGAAGATCAGCATACTTTCTTTTTCCAACCTTTTTACCAGTCCAGACAACAGCCGCCGGAGAAAATGATGCACAGCTCGTGGCTGTGTTCTTCTGGCTACACAAGGGAGGACAGCCCAGCTTCAGACAAACCCAAGGCCAAGAGGCAAAGGCAGAAGTCAGATCCATCGCCACCCCATCCTTCTTTTACCCTCTTCTGATACCAACCATTTCTCCTATGGTAGGCACTCTTATTTCTCTGCTGGGTTTAATAGTCTCATTACGATGGCCACACAGAACTCACAGTTATTGGGGGGGTGGGGAGAGCGATTATTAGGGAACTAAAAGGACATCAAAGTCAGGGTCAATAAACATATAGTCAATGGTCTAAATCTTTCTCTTTGGTCCTCAGCCACAGGTTTCCTTCCATTCTGCTTCTCAGGGCCAGGAAGCCCACCTGCTGCTCTGCGTCTTATAGTCTCTGCATTTCTCTTCTGCTGTCTCATGGCCTTCATTTTCAGTGGGGCATGGGGTGGGTATGATGGCTCCACCACTTCAATCTGTGCCCTGCCGGTGGCTTTTCTCCATTGATAACTCTATAAGTCTCTCTTCCTCATTCTAGGCTACCCCTTTGATATAGAGGGGTGGTTTTTGTCTGTCGGTAGGCCAAGAAAGCAAAGGGTGGTGACTTGGTTCATATCCTCCAATAATGGGGTGACTCAGAATATATCCCACATAATCTAATTCATTAGCCTAAGAGAGAACATCTTCCAAAGTGTGATTAGTCATAGGCATAGAAGCTAGACTTGACATCACAAAAGAGATTATGGCTAAAAGGTCTATGCATTTTAATGGACGACATCTCAATACCGCTTTCATGGCACTCTCTACTTGCTGGGTTCAAACATCTGTTGCCAGTGTCACAGAGACCTCATAGGTCACACAGGGCTTTATTAAGGAAGCAAGAGGTTACAAGGCAGGATCTGAAGGCATAGAAGGACTGCCCCAAAGGAAGCATACTCCTCCTTTCTTCGGTCTTTCTCTTCCAGCAGCCACACAGGTCTCCTGTCTAGATGCCTGCTCCAGTCTGGCAAGGGTCATCAAACTCTATAGCTCCACTGATGGTCCACGGCACAGCACTCTGCATGCAAGTAAGCCTTCTGCCCCAAGGCTCTGAGTTTGCGGGTCTGCACGCCCACCACAGCCATCTCATGCTGAAGGCCCGAAAGCCCATCACGCCAACTCTGGCCAGTCTTCTGGTTCTTATGCCTCAGGCCACAACTGTGCTATTAGTGCCATTGTTGTGACCGTCTGCACTGTTATAGCTGTCTCTCGGGTCAAGAAGGGTCTCAGCTCAAGGGCCTTACATCCAAAGGATGTGCTCTGCATGGACTCTCCGACTAGTGGTGGTGACATCCCCTTTCCACTTCTAGAATTGGTGCAAGTCTAGCAGAATGGCAAAGCTGACGGGTCATTTTGGCAGCATCTCATACATCTTGTTTGTAAGGGCCATTCCCTCCCACCGAGGCATTAGTAGCAAGCTGTTCAATCCATTTGGTGACCAAAAACCCTTTATCTACATATTCCCACTCAATCATTTTACGGAAGCCACAAAGATCATACTTAAAAGGGCCATATGAAGTCATTCATGGCACCACAGATATATAACATATTTAGGAGGGGAACTGTTGAGCTATATGCTACTTCTGTAGCTCACTCACGGAGGAACTGGCACTATTTTCTTTCTTTTTTTTTTTTGGGGGGGGGGGCACATCACTGCTCTCTGGTGGTGGGAGTAGGAGGCCCAGCCCCACTGCTGGAATTGAACCTCCGTCCCAGTGGGCCGCAGTCCCGCACAACCACAACGCCACCGGGGCTCAGCCCCTTTTTTGGGGGGAATTGGCACTATTTTCCACAGCATTAGTATTTTACAATCCTCCCAGCAATAGATAAAGAGCTCACACTTGTCCAATATTTGATTTCCACAAATAGTTGTCCTAGTGGGAGTGAAGTGGTTCCATATAGTGATTTTGACTTGCATTTTCCTAATAACAAAGGGCAATGGAAAGTATTATAGTAAGGCATGCGAAGACTGACAGAGTTAGAAAACCAACAGGAAGAACATGCTCAGCATTGCTCAAGTGGAAAGAATTAAATTTCAGGATCAAATTGTAATATTGAAGGATTCTGAATGGTGGGGGTGGGGGACTGGACAACACAGGACGCATCAATGGAGGGTAAAATGAACAGAACACTACTACCCCCAACACGTGGTTGATATGAAGCCATTTAAGGAGGCAAAATATGATCAATGACAATAAAGGAATACTGTGTTTCTCCAAAAATAAGGCAAGGTCTTATATTTATTTTTCCTCAAGAAGACACCCTAGGGCTTATTTTTAGGGGATTAAAAAAATATGGCACCACAATCTTACATTTTTTTCAAATATACTTAAGTCATCTTTTTTTGGAACATCATCCTAACTCTGCAAACCCCGAATTCTATCCTGAATTTCTTGTGACTCCATTTCTTTTAAAACCACTGGCTCCAATCTCTCATGTCGAGCAACAGAGTTCTCATTAAATGAGTAGCTCTATCCCATGAATTCTTCACCCAAATCATGACCTCTTCAGGCTACGTATAACAAACTTTCCATGCTGATTTCTTGTCGCTCTATTTTCAATGTAGTTGTTGAAATCCTGCTAGGGCTTATTTTATGGGTAGGTCTTATTTTCAGGGAAAGACGTTAAAATGTCACATCAGGATTGGAGTTAACATCTGAAGTCCTGAAGTCACTAGGGGAAAACAAAGTTCCAGGAATTGACAGAATTCATCTATGCCAAAAATAAATAAATAAATAAATAAATAAATAAATAAATAAATAAACAAACAAACAAATAAATAAGGGCTAACTCAAGAATATCCTTATTTGTGCCCATCCCCAAATGAATATGTAAATTATCAAAACAATATTACTACACGTTAAAGTAAACATTTGGTGAAAGTATTTCAGAAACAGCTGTACCAGTACATCAATAGGGAACTGCTCAAATTTCAAACTGAGAGTCAAAGATGAGGTGTAAAGCGTATCATTGCTCATGTTAGCTGGATCTTGCTAAAAGCAGATGATTAGCCCCATTCTATTGATTATGTGAAGAAATTTGAATACATGAATCGTAACAAATTGTGGGTATTATAAAGATTAGAAATGGCAGAACACTTCAAGCCTTCACACAAAACAATGTGTACATGGACCAAGAGGCTGTCATATGAACAAAACAAAACAATATGAAATAGATTTAAAACCAAAATATGTGTATGTCAGGCTGGTATTCTTTTACCAAACTTATTCAATGAAAAGCAAACTATTTGAAAGTTGAATTGCAAGAAGACTCGATAAAAACGTGCAATACACAGATGTACAACCTTGCTTCCTGGAAGTCAAGAGGACCTCAGGTATTTTCTGACCCAATGTTTGAACACGCAGCTTCTCAACTGTAAACGAGACTTGATGAAGACAAACTGAATTATATGAAGTAAGATGTCCATCAGGATTGGTTGGAGTCAGGCCTATTAGCAACGTGAGGTACGTAAATGACCCAGGCTTGCCGGGTGAGGGCTTGAAGGAATCGCAGCCTTCAGTAGGGATTGAAACCCAATACAAAGACCTCAAGCCTCACAACAGGCCCAGTAGGTAACAGGACAGAGCAGAAAAGAAACCTGAAGCTGTCAAGGATTTCATCTGGCTTGGAGCCATGATCAAAGCTTGGGGAAGCAGCAGTCAGGGGAGCAAAGGAAACACAAGGAAAATCTGCTGCACAAATCTCTCTTGAGAGGGTTGAAAAGCAAGGATGGTACTGTGAGCACGCAGGTGCACCTGACTCGAGCCGTGGTATTTTCAATTGCCTCAGATGTATGTTAAAGCTGGACCCTGAATGAGGAAGACCGAAAAGAACGAATGCATTTGAAACTGTGGGGCTGGCAAAGAATATGGAAATGACCACAGGTTGTCAAAAGAACAAACTGATCTCTCTTGGAAGAAGTACAGCCAGAATGTTCTGAAGAGTCAAGGATGAGGCGGAGTCATCTCATGTACTTTGCACATGTTGTCAGGATGAAGGGCAGTCCCTGGAAAAGGACACCATGCTTGGCAAGGAAGTGAAGCAGTAACAAGCTGGACACAATGGCTGCATCAAAGGGTTCAAACATAAGAGCAATTGTGTTTCTAACTCTTACATTCCAATTGCCAACAATTATCAATACATCTTGATTGCATGCTTGACCAATTTCCTATTAAAGATGCTGATAGACTTCTTCAATTTCTTCATCACTAGCTTTTGTGGTTCATGCATAAATTAGAATAAGCTATGAATATTCTGAAGGCACCAGCCCCACTGGCTTTACTCTGTTTATGTCACTCACATGGTCACTCCACTTTGCAAAAGCCGTTTCCTCCTTAGTCACATTTGGAGTGCCCTCAGATCTAAGGGGCCTGTCCTGTGGCACAATGCTCTGCTTCCATTCATTAGGCCTTCATTAGTATCTGACAAGGTTTTGAACCTATGTGAAAGTTTTCTATGGCTACGTCCTCTGAAGTGGGAAGCCAACTCCTTCTTAGTTGTCTGTCCTGAGTCTGGAAGGTCTGATGAAACCTACTCACTTTTGCTGACCCCTCCAGGCATTCAAAATACCAGTGATACAGCTTCCAGCATCCATCAGAGCAACACACAAGCCAGGATGGTGTGACAAAATGCAAGCAAGTGGTGGTTTTAGATGACACCATCAATTAAAACGAGTTTCATATTTTCTTTCCCATATGGCAAGCTATCATACAGAAGATACCCAACTAATTTTTGTGTGCTCACCTTGAACCATGCCCTTTTGTTGACTTCATTTTTAATCACTAGGAGATTTCTTATGGCATCTTTGGAGTTTCTACATATACATAATACCATGTCATCTAAAAGGGGAATAGGTTTACATCCTTCCCTATTTGAATAGCTATTGACTTCTGTTTTGTTCCTTAACCTGTTCTGAGGACGTCCAGTAAACTGTGTGGTATCTGCAGTCAGAATGGGCATCCTTGTCTTCATCTGGACCTTAACTGAAAACCTCTCTACTTCTTTTTTTTTTTTTTTGGGGGGGGGGGGCGCACATCACTGCAATCTGGTGGTGGGAGTAGGAGGCCCAGCCCCACTGCTGGAATTGAACCTCCGTCCCAGTGGGCTGCAGTCCTATGCACAACCACTACGCCACCGGGGCTCAGCCCCTCTATTTCTCATTTTTAACAGTCTTATTAGCACTTTATCCATATCATACAATTCAATAATTCAATCAGATCAAAAAGAGTTCTACAACTGTCATTATATTCAATTTCAGAACATTTTCTTCTTCCTTGTAGTCACTGTCATTCATGTAACTTTTTTGGTAATTGTGGCAAAATGTAAACAAAACATTCTCCAATTCCACAACTTCTTTTTCTTTTTAATCATTTTATTGGGGGCTCATACAACTCTTATCACAATCCGTCCATCCATTGCTATGTCAAGCACATTTGTACATTTGTTGCCCTCATCATTCTCAAAACACTTGCTTTCTACTTAAGCACTTGGTATCAGCTCCTCTTTCCATCACCCCACCCCCAACTTCTACATGTACAAATCATTGTAGTAGATTATACTCTTCATGTTGTGCAGCCACTATTAATATCCTTTTAAAATTACCACCATTGACATAAACTCAGTGCCCCCTAGGCAACAACTCTGTGACAGTATTTCTTAGTGATTTTCAAAAAGAATAGCCTCCATTCCACTTACTGGGAAACCAAACAGAAAAGAATAAAAAAACAAAAACAAAATAAAATGGTAAGGCAAAAAAAATAATCTAAAGAAGCTGTGCCCTGGTGGCACAGCGGTTGTGTGTGGGACTGTGGCCCACAGGGTTGACAGTTCAAATCCAGAAGCAGCTCTCCAGGAACAAGGCTGGGCTTCCTACTCCCACCAGGGCAGCGATGAGAGGAAAAAAAAAAGTTGGTTAAAAAAATAATAATATAAAGATAAAAATACAAATACTGAGTAGGAAGGAAAAGACCACCATCAATATTTAAAAGGCAAGGAAAGAAAATTTTGTCATGAAACAAAGAAATACTTGTGTCTAGAACAAATTCAGGTTGGGTCAAGAGGGAGGTCAACTGACCAACTATCAAGTTTGATCCAGCCTAATCAAGATCTCTGTCTAACAGCAAAATCAGAACCTGGTCTGTGGCTAGAGCAGGGATCTGCCAACAGCTTAAGCCCTCTCTCTTCATTGAGTACAATGTCTCTTTAACTTTTTTAATCTCATTACTTAGTCTCATTTTTAACATATGTGCAATAACATAAGAGATTTCTGAAGAATTTGCTATTATTGAACATTTAAAAATAGGTGTAATTTTTCAGAAAGTTTAAGGGTGTACTGGATCGTTCCTAATACTCTAACAAACTCTTAGTCTGACGAACTTGTTCAGATGACAGAATGCCATTTTGAAAATAGCTAAGAAATACTGTCACAGAATTCTGTAAGTAATAAAACTGTAAATAACTGGAAGTTATTATATACTAGTATGTATGCAACCAACTACAAAGAAAACCCCAGAAGGAAAAACAGACCGTTGACTCAGTAACTTATTTTCTCTGCAAATTAGGAAGCTTAGTTCAATTTCTAAGACGAAATCCATGGTGTATGAATCGAAAGTCACTCTTCTAAATGTGTTGCATAGGGCTGAGCCCCGGTGGCGTAGTGGCTGTGCGTGCGACTGCGGCCCGCTGGGATGGAGGTTCAATTCCAGCTCCACAGAGCAAAGGCTGGGCCTCCTACTCCCACCACCTGAGGGCAGTGATGCCCCCCCCCCCAAAAAAAATGTGTTGCATAACCACCATCAAGGAAACTGTATTTTATTTTGTCATTAACTTAAAAAAAAACTGGCATTATTAGTAAGACATCCAGATATTTGGGTTGGAATCTAAGAGTGAAAAAATATTAAAATGCTTCAAATCCAAATTGTGCAACTTCTAATGTCTCTTTCAAAAACAAGTCCAAATCTATCTAAATCACCAGTGCAAAAGCTTCTAAACCAGCCTTTCTTGGTCCTGTCATTCCCCTGACAACTCTACGCATTGGTCAGCATACCCTGAAAGCAAACATCGGATCAGATCCTATCCTTGCTTGGAAACTTGTTGGAACTTCCATCAGCACTTAAAATCAAACATCAAATGCCTCGTATGGTGTTCACAGAACACAGCCACCTAGCCCCTATGACTAACCTTCTTTAGAATGAATTCTACTCTACACTAGCGCTGTCCAAGAACCACCTGTGGTTACTACACTTAGAAGAAAAAATAAAGTAAAAATGCAGTTCCTCAGTCGCTCCAAAGCCATCTGTAGTTAGTGGCTTCCAGAGCGTACAGCTCAGACGCAGAGCATTCCCACCATGCCGAAAATTCTCCTGGCCAGCACTGGCATTTCCCCTGCTAGTGGAGCATGATGGGGCTTCCCTTTGCCTGGAGCTTTTTGCCTGGCTCGTTGGTTAACAGGCCAGGAATCAGACAGTCAAAACTCAGGGTCAAACAAATTCTCTGCCGGGAGGAAATGAGCTTTTTTATTGTGGCTTTTTCTGTTGTTTTTGCGAGATACTCCCCTAATTCTGGAAGAGTTATCTTAGCCCTCCTTTGCTACCCCACATGGGCTGTTACTTTTGCCAGATTGGTTCACAAATCCTGAGTAAGTTGCAAACTACCTAATCTGATCCTTTTTTTTTAGGCTCTGAAGGGCAGTGAGTCGTGACTGGTGTGGACCTTGCAGGGATTGGTCTAATATTCTCTTCAATGAATACCTCTGTAATTCCTATCAAATGACTGGGGAGGACCATGTAAACAGGGTGTATGAAGCATTAGAAGTGAGGACTGGCCCGCTTTACTTGTCATTCCCCCAACATGGCATTAAGGACGAGTGGCTCACAAGCTACAAGGACAAAGAGTCAAAGGCCAAGCCCACAAGCAACGTACGCTTTGACACGGAGACCCTGGGACAGAGTAAAGAGTCACTGGCCGCTGGCTGAGGAGAGGGTATGCTAAGGACCAATGAACTTCCCTAATAAACCCCCAGAATCATGAACACTGTCTATGGTCTATGAGTTTTGTATAGCCATTGCAATGGATTATCGGATCCAGCAGCAGTAAAATAGTGGTGTGGGAAGAATGGTTGGTTTCAAACTGGGGTGAAAAGGAGGCTGGCAGATGAAGGCACGTATGATCTTTGCTTTGTGGTGGGTTAGTATAGAGTTGGATTCTCCTCCCTTCCGTGGCCAGAGGAGATCAGAGAAGGCCTCCTGTTTTCTCATTGGTCAAGACACTACGCAAATGAGGCATCTTTAGTCTACCATACAAATAAAGTATCCATGACCTACTGATAGAGGACTGAGCTAAGTAGATCACAGCTTTATGGGTGGTAGATGCCTTAAAAGTGATGAGGAATTCTCGCATATAAGCAAGCAATCCCACAGTGGTTTCTGGCACAGAAAAGCAAGAAGAAGCTTGGGGGGGGGGGGGGGGGGTTGAGTGGCACTCGCCTCCTAGAAGAATAGTAACAAAGGTCAAAAGTTGAAAGAGACCCAGTGACAGCATCAGTGGCAAAGAGGAGCCTAGAAGAGAATGAGGAGGCCCGTATGATCAAGAGGAGTTTGCAAGCGAGACTACATTGATTCCTGATTCTGAGTTGTAGCCTGTTTTTTTTTTAAATCTATTTATTGGGGGTTCGTACAATTCTTATCACAATCCAAATATCCATCCTTTCAAGCTCATTTGTTGCCCTGATCATTCTCGAAACATTTGCTTTCCCCTTGAGCCCTTGGTATCAGCTCTCAGAGTTGGAGCCTCTTGATTGTGATTTCTACCCAGTGCCAAATAAACCACTTAAGCCTAAGCATGTCTGGGTTCTGTGTGGTCAATACAATGCCTTGCCAAGCCCCGCGAGGAGACAGAAAGGGGCTGTGGAGAGATGGCTGGCGTGGGGCTTGGTAAGATGGCTGTAGAGAAGAGGTAATGGCTGACCCTCCATCTCACAGATCTCAGTTTGGGGATGACGGGGAGTCTCATCATTTACTTTTATTACTACCCCCCTCCCTCGTCAATTCACACCCTCCCAGCAGCCCTTCATCTATCCCCATCTAACCCCGCATCTGCTCTCCATCGTGTTCTGCTTGATTTCTCTCAACAGTATCATTCCTAGGTGAAACGGATCGTTGAATCTGGAGGATTCATCAAGGTTGTCTCCCTGCTGTGCACGTGTTCCTGATTGGACTCATCACTGTACTTCTAGCAGCAAAATCATCCCTGGCACACAGCTAAGAGTCAATAAATATTTGCCTATCAAATAACTCACTAGCTCCACATGTATAATCACACAACTATTCATTTAGCATTCTTGTCCGATTTCATTGCCGATGCCACATAGTTCTGAGGAAACAAAA
>PVJH01010574.1:0-60463 GCA_004026705.1 Nesogale talazaci
ATCTCTGGTCGTGGGTTGTTGCTTGTCTCTTCTGGGTATATGCCCAGCAGAGGAATTGCTGGGTCGTATGGTAGTTCAATCTCCATCTGTTTTAGGTATCTCCAAATTGATCTCCATAGTGGCTGTACATACCTGCAGGTCCACCAGCAGTGGATAAGCGACCCTATCTCCCCACAGCCTCTCCAGCATTTGTTACTTTTTGACTTTTTGAATTGGGCTATCCTTGAGGGTGTTAGGTGGTATCTCATTGTTGTTTTGATTTGCATTTCTCTTATGGCTAATGATCGGGAGCATTTTCTCATATATATATGAAAGTTAGTTCTTATAACAAGGAAGGCCCTGCTCAATACTCACCTTCGTGAAGAGGTCACTGAAAATAAGGATACCACAATAAAGTATGGTGAAGAACGCAGGTGGTGCCTGGTTTATCAATTGGAATAGCGTCTGGGGTCTTGTATTCAAACAAGCAACCTTCTAAGTGAGGTGTTAACTAGGTACACATGGAGGAAGCACACCAGCCTGTGTGGTCCAAAGATGACAATAACAAGATCCAAATACGATGAAAGGAAAAGTATGAGAGCCTAAATTGTGAATACTCAATCTGTAGAAAGTTATAGAGGACAATAGGAGTCAAAATCCATCTGCAGGGTCTAGTGAGGTTAAGCCTCTGGCAGATTCTCTGTGGTCACAGTTGAGGGTTGAAAACAACTTGCTGTCAGAGATTATTTTAAACTTAATGAGAGTAGATAGAACAATGTAGTATAATATGATACTTGGTCAGTTGACCTCTCGTCACAGCCTGAATTTGCTTTAGACTTAAATATTTCTCATTGTTCTACAGAAATTTCTTATAGGTTTTTTCTTTCTTACTCTTTATTTTATTACTACTATTATCATTTATTTCTGTTTTGCTCTTTTTTGTTTCTGTTAGGTTTTCCAGTTTATGAAGCACAGAAGGAATGGATGCACAGAGACAATGATTTTTGGGGTCAGGGGACGGGGAATATGAGGCGCAAACAGTGAATGTGGGAGGGGGCAGGAACACATGAGAACTTATTGTGATGAATATATATATATATATACATACACACATACATATACACACATGCAACTCTAAAGAATCGACTTAACTATGGAAGTGCATGATGTGTGAATTTTATATCAGTAAATGTATTTTTTTAAAGAAAAAATTATCATGGACCACATACATTTTTTCTTACCAAGCATGCTGCCTCGAATTAGAAGATGAAAGATAACAAAACAATAAATCTGATGTTTGAACTCCTGCTGTAAAATAAAAACTAAAACCAGAGAGCTTCAAGAGTTAAGAGAAGCCATACTGACACCATAAATAAAAGCCCCAACAACAACAACAACAAACTAATTAAAAACTCACTGCCATCCAGTTGATATTGACTCACAGTGACCCTGAAGGGCAGAGTAGAACTACCTTTGTGGGTTTCTAAGACTATAATTTTTCAGGAAGGTTTATTTGTCTCCCCCAGGGTGGCTGGTAGTTTGAAACTGCTGACTTCGCAGTTAGCAGCCTAACACTTAACTATAATGTCACCAAATTTCCTCAGCAGGAATTAAGAAATGAGCTCAAGAAAGAAATGAAAGCTAAGTAAAAAATTATTTTACAAATGAATGCTTCAATAGAAGAAACTCAAAGTAAACTAGAAAGACTGGTAAACACCTTGGAGACATGGAGGTTAGACTTGATTCAGACCTTACAAATAAACAAGTGTACCAGTACACTACACTAGGGGGCTGCGTGCTGGGCACCTTCAGGTCATTTCTGACTCACAGGGACATGCTGTACAACAGATGGAAAACTGTCTGATGTTGAGCCATCTTCACAATCGCTCTTATGTTTGAGCCCAGCAACCACTTTACTAATGCATCTTGTCAAGAGGCTTCCTGCATTTCACAGTCTATTTTCCAAGCATGCCTTCTCCAGGGACTGGTTTCTCCTGACAGCATATCTAAAGTACATGAGAAAAGTCTTTCCATCCTTGTCTCAAAGGAACTGATTGTACTTCTTTTATTAATTAAAAAAATTTTTTTTGATTTTTTTTGTACTTCTAAGATAATGATCCACCTACTGTGGATGCTATATTTTCTCCAATTATCATGTGATTTCACCTATTGGTCCAGGTGAATATTTTAAATATTGGATCCATAATCAGTGATCATGGAAGCAGTAGTCAACAAATCAAATGACACTTTGCATTGGGCAAGTCAAAGATGTCACTTTACTTTGAGTTGAATACATGCTGTTGGCTGCAACCCTTGACCTTCATCAGCAAGTCCTCCTTCTGCAAAGTTGTGTCATCTGTGTCAACCTATTATCATAGGTTGTTAATAAGTCTTTCTCTAATCCTATTACATTATTCTTCAAATAATCCAGCTTTTTAAATTATTTGCTCAGCATAAAGATTGAAAACGTGCTAGGAGTATACACCCCAATGCACACCTTTCCCGATTTTAAACCATGCTATGCTCCCTTGTTCTGTTCACACAACTGCTTCTTGATCCATGTACAGGTTCCACCTGAGCACAATGAAACTGGAACTCCCATTCTTTTCAAGGCTATCCATGGCTTGTTATGAACCACACAGCTGAATGTCTTTGTATAGTCAATGAGGCACAAGTAACCATCTTTCGGGTATTTTCTGCTTTGAGCCAAGATCCATCTGATATCAGCAATGAGATAACCACATCCTTTTCTGAATCTGGCCTAAATGTCTAGCAGTTCCTTGTCAATGTTGATATTCAAAAATTTACTTGCATGTAATATAAATGATACCATTCTGTAGTTTAAGTATTCTTCAGGGCCACCTTTCTTTGGAATGGGTACAAATACTGATTTCTTCAGTCAGTTGGCCAAGAAGCTGTTTTCCAAGTTTTCTGGCACAAATGAGTGTTTCCACTGCTTTGTAAGCTTGTTGTAACATTTCAGTTGATATTCCATCAGTTTTTAGAGATTTGTTTTTGCTTAATGCTTTCAATTCAGCTTGCAGTTCTCTCAGCACCATTGATTCTTGCTCATCAATTCTTCCATGTGCTTTAGGTACCCTACAACTGAAAAAAAAAAAAAGCATGTTTCATTGTCTCTTCTGACATCCATTTTGATCTTTTCTTTCTTTTAAATCTCTTTTCGTTTTCCGTATGAATTATAGACTTCTGTCACCGTATTCAATGTGTTTCATGTGTACTTGAGATGTCTGCAGTATTCAGGTGGGATAGGCTTCAAGTCACGTTTTGGCTCTTGTGGATTTGTTTTAATATTTTTAAGCTTCAACCTGAACTTCAATGTGAGCAACTGATGATCTGTTCCACAGTCAGTCCTGGTTTTGTTTTAGCTGCTGATATTAGTTGCTCCAACATCTTCCGCCAAATATGTAGCCAAGTTTATCTCTATGTATTCCATCTGGAGAAACCCATGTGTGCAGCTACCTTTTGTGTTTTTGGAAAAAGCTATTTGTGATGAAGTTATTGGTATTGCAAAATTATATTATGTGACTCCAAGCTTTGTTTCTATCACCAGCAAGAACATGTTTTTCAACCACTGTTACTTCCTCTTTGTTTTCAACTTTTGCATTCCAATTGCTAATAAATTATCAATATATCTTGATTGCGTGTTTGGTTAATTTCAGACTGAACACATTGATAAAATTCTTCAATTTCTGCATCAGTGACTTCAGTAGTTGCTGCATCAATATGAATGATAGTTGCACTGATTGAATTTTCTTGAATATGGATAAATTCTTTATTTACTCAGAGACAGCTAGATCAAGATAGATCTTTAAATGTTCTACGTGATAATTGGAATATCATTCTTCTTGACTGTGTTATTCTCAGCATAGTAAACTATGTGATTTTTCTGACTCAAAATGGCCAACACCAGTCCATTTCAGCTCACTAATGCCTCTGGTACATATCTTTATATATTCAATTTTATGTTTGATGGCTTCAAAATTTCCAGGATTCATATTTTGTACTCTCTATGCTTTTATTATTAATGGATTTTTGCAGCTGTTTCTTCTCATTTTGAGTCTAGCCTCCTCGACAAATGAAGGTCTCAAAGGCTTTACTGTCACAGCCTTCACGCTATTCCCATAATTATGGTCCATTCTGCTTGGACTGCGGCAGCTTTTCCTCAGTCATATTTTGAGAACCTTCCAACCTGAGGGTCTCATTTTCTGCCACTGTCTCTGACAAAGTTCTGCTTCTATTCATTGGGTTATGTTTGGATGCTAAATAAAAGGTTTTTGGTGGCTAATTTCTCCAAAGTTAGCTCTTTACCACATTTTCATAGTCTATTCTTAGTCTGGACGCTCTGCAGAAACCTGTTCACTTTCTCTTTGTTTTTTCCCGTTCACTTTTTGTACCCTAACTGAAACACCAGTGACGTAGCCTCCAGCATTACAGCAGCATATAAGCCTCTACACTGTGGAGTCCACAGTGAGACAGACTCATAGGCAAATGGTAGTAAAAAAATGGTGAGGGGCTGAGCCCAGGCGTAGTGGTTGTGCGCGGGACTGTGGCCCACTGGGATGGAGGTTCAATTCCGGCTCCCAGGAGCAAAGGCTGGGCCTCCTACTCCCACCACCTGAGGGCAGTGATGCCTAAAATAAAAAAAAAATTAAAAAATGGTGAGAAGTCAGTGCAATTGACATAATATATTAGAGTATCAAAATATGAGTATCAAAGTAATTACATTTAAATATGTAATTCAGGAATCTTTCTTCCCCAGAAACAAATGAAGTCGTGGAATGTGCATCCCAGGAAAAACTGAGACAGAATGGGCAATAGCAATATATTCTATCATAATTACTGATCTCTAGAGATTAAGAAATCTTGATAAAATTAGGCAAAAAGAGCCAACTATGTATAAAGAAAGAATCGGGTAGCTCAGATTTCATTCACCACAGCAGAAAATACCAGAAAACAATGTATCACTATTTAGACGTTTTCAAGAAAAGAAAATATATGCTCAACAAATGTACTCCCAGCCTAGATATGATTCTATTAGAAAAGCAATATGACTTCCATTATTTTTAAAAATCAGATGGCTTTCTGGAACATCCTAAGGGATAAATTTCAACAACTAATAAATGGAGAAGTGATAGCCAAAGGACTATGACACACCAGACTAAATGTATGATTGAAAGTAATCGTAAGAATTTTGGCCAGACTGGCTTCTAAATATTGTACACACTCTGGGGGGAAAATGAATGATAGGACAAATGGAAGGGAATGTGAAGAAAAAATTAGAAGGACCTGTAGGTATCATTTAGAAGCTAAAAGGTATTTACACTAGATAAATCCAGTAATATATCCATAATATTGTTTGAAATGTAAATATGCATGCTAGGCAAAATCTTATAATGTATTAAATTGGAGTGGATAGATAAGGTAAAGGAAAATAAATGAAAGCATACCAATTTAATCATTAGTGATAGTATAGACTCAGTAAGTACCTGTCTACTGGAAAAAGAGAGTTGGATGTATTTGAAATTTAGAGTTAGTCCATAGATACATTGAAAATATGAGAAAAGCACACAATATTCATTTTGACATCATCGTAATGGTAAACATTTGGAAATAATAAAAAATTCACTAATTGGTACTGGTAAAATAAATTATGACATGGTCATATAATACATCTATTTTTCTCTGAGATGTTATCTAAACAGTTATGCTTATGTGTTTGTACAATACTGCTAGAAGAACACACAAAACTGGCTAGCTAACTGGTGAAGGGTAGTGTAACACTGGGGATCAGGGATTGGAGGGAAATATTTTACTATATGCATTTTTGTCATCTTTGAATGTTTATCACATATGTATGCATTGCTTTAAAATATCTTTTAAAAATAAAGACGAAGTCACTTAGGTAAGAGATGATGGTGGTCCATGCTAGATAAATGGCAATGGGGATGGAGAGAAGTACATCCATTGGAGTATTATCAACTGGATTTGGTACTGGAATGATAAGTACTGAAAAAGAGGAAGAACCAAACATGATATCTAAATTTCTTCTGGTTCAGGCGACTGAAGAGGATAATGTGCCACTTTGGCAAGATAGTTACACACACTCCTGAGAATTTCACCTCTTCCCATGGCTTCTTCTTTCACTCTTTGTGTGAACTGTTTCCATATCTTTGATAAACTCTAAACTATCTGGGTTATCAGATGGCCACTGAACATTAATTAATTAATCTCGAACTGATTTGAATGCTGAAGAGTGAGCCCTTGAGGTCAAAGGGCACTCAAAATATGACTGAGGAGGGGCTTATTTATTGAATGGAGTCAACCATGATGACATGAGTCAGGTGAAACTTGTGGGGGCGGAACCTTTGGGATCTTCATTTGCTGACAGAATACTAGGAAGGCGAAATGGCTGCAAAAATGTGCAAATGGGGGCCGGCCCCAATCCCAATTGCGTGGACAGCCACTCCCCACCAGAAGAATTTACTTCAGAGGTAAGCACTGGAGCTATAGCTCAGGGAGAAGGACATGTCTGATCAGAACCCCTGAAGGGGGAGGATGAGAGAGTGGAGCACATCCTGGCCCATCAAGCCTTGAGGATTATATCCACACTCAGAGCAGCCAATCCACAGAGAAAACCATATGGCCAGTCTCATTATGAGACACAACATCCCTCACTGACCCATAGTCTCTACCTGGGCAACACTGGAGACACAGCGTGGGAATTGCATCCGATCTGACCCCAGCACACCAAGGCAAAACACATAAGGGAGTGCATCAGAACAGCAAGGGGAGCAGAGCAAGGAAGTCCTGAGGGAGTATCAAAAATAGATTTTGGGGTCAGGGCATGGCACTCCATCAGACTCCTAAAGGTCAACAAACATACTTTGAACCATTTACAGGCTTTTTTTTTTTTTGGGTCATTGGGTTTTTTTTTTTTTGTCGTTTTCTTTTGTTGCGTTGTCTTCTTTGCCTTGGTTTGTGTGTGTGTGTGTGTGTGTGTGCACATTGTCTCTGTAGGTCTACCTAGATAAGATGGGTGGGATAAACAATTAGGAGGAGAAATCAACAGGACCAATGGTTCTGCGGGGACATGGGAGAGAGGGAGGTGGAAGAAAGGAGGTGGTGTTAACCAACCCAGGGACAAGGGTATAACAAGTGATTCAAAATTAGTGGCAAGAAAGGTGTAAGAGACCTGGTTGAGCTTGTAACTGAGAGGAATTACCGAAACCCAAATGAAAGCTGAGCATGATAGCAGGACAAGAGGAAAATAAAAGGAAATGAAAGAACTAGGAGGCAAAGATCATTTATAGAGACCTAAATACAGGAATGTACATATGCAAATATATTTCTATATGATGATGGGGAAATAAATCTATGTGTATATAGTATATATTTATAGGTTTAGTATAAAGGTAGCAGATGGACATTGAGCCTCCACTCATGTACTCCCTCAATGCAAGAATACCTTGTTCTACTAAACTGGCATCCTGTGATGCTCACCTTTCTGACACCATAGCTGAAGACAAATGGATGCATAAGCAAGTGTGGTGAAGAAAACTGATGGTGCCTGGCTATCAAAAGATAAAGCATCTGGGGTCTTAACTGTTTATAGTTAAACAAGTGACCATCTAGCTCAGAAGCAACAAAGCCCACATGGAAGGAGCACACCAACCTGTGTGACCATGAGTGGTTGAAGGGATCAAGTATCAAAACAAAATATAAAATCATTGTGAATGAGGGGGAGTGCAGATTGGGGACCCCAAACCCATCTGCAGGTAACTGGACATCCCTATACAGAAGGGTCACGGGGAGAAGACAAGCCAGATGGGGTGCAGTGTAACAACGATGAAGCATATAACTTTCGTTCCTTAATGCTTCCCCTCCACCCCTTATCATGATCCTTATGCTGCCTTACAAATCTGGCTAGACCAGATAATATACACTGGTACAGACCAGAACTGGAAGCACAGGGAATCCAGGACAATAAGCCCCTCAGGACCCATAATGAGAGTAGTCATACCAGGAGGGGTACGGGAAGATGGGGTAGAATGGGGGAACCAATCACAAGGATCTACATATAAACACCTCCCTGGGGGACAGACACAGAAAAGTGGGTGATCTTTACATTGTACATTAGTGAGCTGAAATGGTTTTTGCCATTTTGAATGAGAAAATTGTATGATTTACTATGCTAGAAATTATGTAATCAAGAGAAATGGCATGGCTTTCATGGTCAAAAATGACATTGCAAAATCAATCATGAAGCACAATGCTGTCTTTGATAGGATTATATTTAGGGGATCCAGTCAATCCAACTAATATTCAAATTTATGCCCCAACCACAATAGCTAGTGATGAAGAAATTGAAGAATTAAAGCAACAACTTCAATCAGAAATTGATCAAGCATGCATTGATCAATCAAGATGCCTGATCACTATTGGTGATTGGAAAGTAAAAGTTGGAAACAAAGAGGAATTAACAGTAGTTGGAAAATATGGACTTGGAAATATAAATGAAGCAGGAGATGGCAGAAAATTTTTGCAGGACCAAAAACTTTTCATAGGAAATACCTCTTTTTCAACAAAGCAAAAGCATGGATTTCTTCAGCTGGAATATACAGAAACCAAGTCAACTACATTGGTGGCAAGAGATGCTGACGGAGCTCAAGGTTAGTAGTGAAAACCAAAAGTAAGTTGCTCACCTTCAGGGGCTAGGTCTGCGTGGACAGCTTGGTGCAGACATGATCAGTACCCAAGCTTCAACTTTTGAATTTTTTCTGCCCTCTTTTCTCCTTCCCTGCATTATTCTCCAGTGCCTCCACAACTTATGCCCTCCCCCACCACAAAAAAAAACATACATGGTAAAAAAATAACACTATCAAAGAGCCGGTTTCCTCCACACAGGGAGGTCTTATTTTATGTCTTATATTATTTTCTTTGTTTTTTTTTTTTTTGTAATTTTGTTCTATTACAGGTCTCATAGTTTTGGAGTTTTCTCTTACTTCTTTTCCTAGTACCTTACTGTGGAGTGATCCAACCTTCCTAAGAATATCTATTCTTCCCAAACAAAACAGGCAGGCCTTCAGATTCTGGTACACCCACTCAAGCAAGGACCCACTCCCCACTTTTGAGTGCACTGACATGCCCACATTCATGTTGCCACAGCAACAGAAATGAGCATCCACATGAAAGCCACACTCTGTCTTTTGTCCTTCCCCCTCGCCCCCTCCCAGTGTCTGTGGAATTCCACCCATTATTTCTTTCTGCTCCCTCTCCTTTCCCTCATGAAATATATTTCAGTACATTTTTTGGCTTCTACAGAAAGATGATGATGATCACTATATTTTATTATTATACTTCTGCCCTACACCCCTACCTTCCCCATTTTATCCATTTCTCACCCCTTTTCTCCATTTCACCATGGTATCATAGTGTCAAGTGCCTCTACATAACCCAGCAGTTCACACACCACTAACAGTTGCACCACAGTGCTGAGGAAACATCAGCCAACTGCAGCACCCTCCATCCCCACACCCCCTGAAAAAAACCCACAAACACACAGCCAAACCCAATGGAGTACTTTGAAGAAGGGTCCATGACCCGGCCGATTCAGAACTCAGAAGAATGATATTCAGGTCTTTCAAGATTTGTGGGGAGCACTCAAGGGAATAATGAATGAACTTGCAAAGCTGAAATCCTAAACCAAAAGGAATCCCAGAAGACAACGAGATAATAAAGTTATACAACACAGCAATAGGAATAGCAGAGGAATAGAATGAAAGAAGATAAAAATAAAATTGGTGAGTTTGAAGACAGTCACTCTGCATACAATTGATGAGAGAAATGGTCACACGCACAAAAAATCAGAATAAAGCAAGATGTGGGAACTATTAAGAGAAACAAACTACACCTGACTGAGATCCTGTAACAAGATGAAATAAACAAACACAAAATTTACAGAGAAAATGGTATGAGAAATCATATCAGAACATGTCCCCAATATGACCCCAGTTCTGCCTTTCAGTTCCGGCTAGATCAGAGTATGTGCACTGTTACAGATAAGAGCTCATGACACCCAAATCCAGATCAGATAAAATCTCAGGAACAAAAATTGGTACTAGAAATGTAGGGATACCAAGAAGGTAGGGGAAAGTTAGGGGGAGGAAAAGAGGAAGGGTGAATAGATCACAACGATCAACTCATAATCCTTCCCCACCCCCACCCCCCGGGAGGATAGACAATAGAAACGTGGGTGACCGGAGACCATAGTTGGTGAAAGCAACTGATAAAGCGATTTATAACTTATCAAGTGATCATGAGGGAGGAAGAGGGAGGAAAAGAAAAAAGATTACTGATACCAAGGGCTCAAATAGAAACTAAATGTTTAGAAAATGATGATGGCAATATATGTACAAATATCCTTGAAGCATTTGAAGTATTGAATGTTATAATGATTAAAAAAAAGTCAATAGAACCCCAAATAGCATAGAACCCACAGGAAAAACATCATCATAAATTATTCAATTTCAAGAAGAAAGAGAAAATTATGAGAGCCCCTAAAGTAAAAGAGCAGTCACCTATAAAGGAAAATGGAGAAAGATAAGTTTGGTCTTCTCAGCAGAAACTATGCAGGCAAGACAGCAATGGAGTGATATATATAAAATTCTGAAGGAAAAAAAAACCCTGTAAACCCAAAATCCTATGTCCAGCCAAATTATCCCTGAAATATTAAGAAAGAATAAACATATTTCCAGACAAAGAACTGAAGGGAAGCATTACTGAACCGAAGACCAGCATTACAAAACAATACGAACCAGATCACCATGGACCCAAAATTCACAGCCACAGCAGACAAACCTGAGAGCATCAGACAAGACACCACCACGCAGACCCCTAGATGATGAAAGCAGCCTCAAGATAATACAAAAATAGAGATGGAGCAAAACCATGCGCACAAAATAAAAGGAAACCAAACCAGACACCCCAAATGACAGCAACAAATGCACATATATCAAGAGGGACACTGAATGTCACAGGATTAAGTGCACAAACCAAAAGACCAAGAGTAGCAGATGGGATCAGAAAACAAGGCCCATCTATATGCTACCTACAAGAGATGTACATTACAGATATGAGCTGGAAACATGGGCAAAACAGGAGTGTAAGGGGTAGGGGTTTGGAGAAGGGGGCACCGATCACAATGGCTTCATATAACCCCCCTCCCAAGGGGATGGTCAACAGATAAGGAGGTAAAGGGAGACATTGGACAGTACAAACTGTGAAAATTTTAAAAATAAATTATCAAAGCTTTATGAGGGAGGGAGTGGAGGGGAGGGGGTAAAAAGGAGGAGCTGATACCAAGAGCTCAAGTAGAAAGAAAATGCTTTGAAACTGATGATGGGAACAGGTACAAATGTACTGGACACAGTGGGTGCATGTATGGATAGAGAAGAGTTATAGGAGGGCCCAATAAAATGACTGAAAAAAAAAGAGAAACGTACATTAGACTCAAATCTAAAAATAGGCACAAAAAATCAATGGCAGTCATATAAAGGTACGAGTAGCACTATCAATCTCTGATAAAATAAGCTTCAAAGGGACTAGCCTAACAAAAGACAAGAAGGGACACGATGCCATGATGAAAGAACAAAACCCCACCATATTATAAATGAGGGGAAGCACAGATTGGAGACCCAAAGTCTATCTGCAAAGGAAATGACATCCCCTTCAAAGGGTTGTGGAAAATAGACTCGCCAGTCAGGGTACAATGTAGCAATGATGAAATATGCAACTTTCCTCCAGTTCTTAATTGCTTCCTTTCTCCCACTATCATGATCCCAATTCTACCTTACAAATTCACTTAGACCAGAGGATGTACACTGGTACAGACAGGAACCGGAAACATGGGTAATCCAGGACAGACGATCCCTTCAGGACCAGTGCTGAGAGTGGCGACACCGGGAGGATGGAGGGAAGGTGGAGTAGAAAGGGGGAAATGATTTTAAGGATCTGCATATAACCTCCTCCCTGGGGTATGGACAACAGGGAAGTGGGCGAAGGGAGACAGAGGACAGTGTTTGATATGACCAAATAACAATTTTTTAAATAAATTATCAAGGGTTCATGAGGGAGGGGTGAATAGGGAGGGAGTGGAAAAAGGAGGAGCTTTTAAGTAGAAAGAAAATGTCTTGAGAAATAAATGTTTCTTATTTGATGGCAACAAATGTACAAATGTGCTTTGCACACAATGGATATATGTATGAATTATGATGAGTTGTATGAACCCCCAATAAAATAATATTTTTAAAAAGAAACAAGGCACCAAAAACTAGATAACCTTCTGTTATATGTACTCAATGAGAGCATCTGAAAATACATCATTCAAATGCTCTCAAAATTGAAAAAAAAATCAAGAGATCTACAAGTACTGAAGGAGACTTCAACACACCACTCTCAATGAAGCGATGGGTTCTAGAAAAGCATCTTCTTTTAGGTTTCTGTGGCAACTAGGCAATGTAGGGAAACGAATAAGCAAATTGTCTTCTGTTTTGTTTTTTTATGCATCACTGCCTCTGGTGGTTGTGGGCGCTACCCAGTGCTGCTCCTGAGAGCCGCTGTTGGATTTGAACTGTCAAGCCCGCGGGCTGCGGTCCCGCACTCAACCACTTACGCCACCAGGGCTCAGCCCTGCAAATTGGCTTCTGCTCTTCTCATCATGACTTAACCACTGCTTTTATTCCTATCGCTCTCTTCCACCCACATCACGTATCAGTCACTTATAAAGTACTTTTAGTTTATTTCCGAAATGTTTAGTTTATTTCCAATCTGTTCTCTTTTTTTCCCTGTTGACATGATTACAGTTTTAGTTGGGAAGCATTTGCCAGGAGCAGTGGCCTCCAAACTGGTCACTTGCTTTTGTGCTTTGTCTTTTGGAATTTATCTTCTGAATCACAGCAGACTGTTTCCTTTCAGAGCACTGACTTTAAGGTAAAAGTGGCTCTTATAAAGTGTTTAGTGTTTAGTGCCTATTCAAATAGAACTCCATAAATCTAGAATGACCTTCAAGTTCTTCCCCGACTTGTAACGATCCTTTGTTTACGAGTTCATGTCTGAATATATTGCTGTGGTTCTGGATATAGATACACAACTGCAATCTCTTTCTCAACATTCTCTCTACTTTCCCACTCGTGTACTAACAAGCTCCCTTTATTTTCTCTACCTGAAGCAGCTCTTGTTTATTTCTGTTAAAGATACAGATTTCAAGAGTTCATAAGAGGCCCCAACTAAATGGTTTAAAAAAAAATAAAGAAATCCTGCAAATTTCAGGACTAAGTCTGTATCACGCACCCCCAGGCCTGGAGATTAACAATTATAAAATGCTAACAATTGACTCTGCTATGCAGACAAGTAGAGGATGCCTGTCTTTTTTTTTGGGGGGGGGCATCACTGCTCTCTTATGGTCGTGGGAGCTACCCAGGCTTGCTTCCGAGAGCTGCTGCTGGATTTGAACCGCCAAGCTAGTGGGCCGCAGTCCCGCACTCAACCACTATGCCATTGGGGTTCAGCCCAGATGCTTGTGTTTAAAACACTTTTGTGCTCAGTTGCCAAAATGGCAGCCACCAGTAACTTATCTGCCTGACACATCCACCTGTAAACTGATTTCTCTGGAAGAGTTACCAACATCACCTATTCTAGATACGAGCTTCGAGAAAGGCCACACATACCTAGGCTCAGATTTTTGTGTTTGAGTCTCCAGTGACCAGATAGGAAATGCCTAGAGGAAGTCTCCCTGTCCTCCATAAGCAGCTCCAGTTAAATTTACTCTCCTCTGTGTGGTGCTACCAAAACACATTCACGACCACGGAGAGAGGAGAGCCAGGGGCATGTATCAATGTCAGAAAGATGCTTTGCAAAAGAGAAAACAAGGTATCAAGTTTGCGTGGTTTTGTATTTCCAAATATTAAATAAACTAAAACAACAAAAGATGGTGGGGCATTAAGGTATTTTGTAGGTGGCCATTTGCAAAGTTGTAGATGGTAGGATTGTTTCAGGAGTTCATTTCTTTTTCTACACAGATCCTAAGCTAAGACAGAAATTATCGTCAGGTGAGAAATAGCACTTCTATTAGTTTGGTGGCTACAGAACTGAGCAGATATGATAGACAAGTTAATTGTCAAGTTATTTGGCAAGTTAATTCAAGAGTTTCGTGGCAGTCATATTTGTTAGGGCAACTGTCTCTCCTGCCTTCATTGGCCTCAAGTGCAGCCAGGGCCAGATCCATAGCTTGCCTGATGCAGTTTGGTTAAACAGCAACACCTTTCACTGGGTTTGATGTAGTTCGGTTAAACAGCAACACCTTTCACTGGGTTTTCCTGTCGACCCACTTTATGGTTGTTTACATTTTGTGCTTTCTTTTGGAAAGAGCTTTTCAGTGTGTTTCTTGTCATTGTTGAGTTCTGTTTGCTTGTTTCCTGTTCGTATGTCGTATGATTCTCTGTACGTGAAGCCCAGGATGGGTGTCTATATAAAGAAAGTAACTGGATTGGTAGTCACCTAGAAGCATGGCAGTGAGGATGGAAGGGAAACGGGGAGCTAGCTTCAGTGAGTTCACCTCATTCTGTGGGGTTTCCTCATTTTCTGTTGGTTCTATTTTTAAAGTTAATCTTAGCATCCATATTCCGATGTCTCAACAGAGTTCCATATATTTTGCAGAGCAGAGAGGGTAGCCCACTGTGTCAGGACCCTTGCCTTTTTGTTGACTCTTAGTTTATCGATAGATATTTTCTTAAATTTGTAACAAAAAAAGAAAATGTTCCAAGGTTGATGCAGCGATGATTGCACAAACTTATTAATATAATATTACATATTAAATAATTAAATTATATGATATGTGGAGCACATATCAATAAATATGTATAATATAAGCTACTAAAAATAAAGATAGTACTTGAATAAAAAAAAATTTCAAGCATTTACCAACTCCTTTAGGAAAGCAAAGAGCCTGGTGGTGTCATTGTTTCTGCACGGAACTGCACGGAACTGTCAATCAATTGGGGAGGTAGCGTTCCAAAGAGAAAGAAGAGGCTTTCTGCTCCCTTAAAGGCTCACAGCCTTGGGCATCTGGGGGAGCAGTTCTCTTGCGGAGAGCACAGCTTTCCATCGGCACTCCCAGGTCTGAATCTGGACCACCGTTCGAGCAGTATTCTGATGCGTTACTCTCTACTTCCCTATTTGGAAGGTGTCCATTTGACTTTCTCTATACATGCAGAGATTCTGTTTCCCCATCTTAGCAGGTCTCTTCTTTCCTAGTCCTTAAACATTCTATGTCCTCAGGAAAATTTTTTGGATAGAATTATGGACTCGGTAAAACCTCAGGGATTTGGAATTGGATGGAAAGATGAACCTCTGAGCCAGAGAATTAGCCATTGAAATGTTCATTGTAATTGATTTGAAGTTCTCTTGGGCTTGGATGGACTTCTAAATGGCACTCTCCACTCGTGATTGGTTTTTTTTTAAAGCGACTTTCACATGCTGTGTAATGTTTGTGGTACTTAAATGACTGACTTTTCCAGAGGACTAGATTATAAATGAGCAGCAGCTCATTGTCTTAGCTATTAATGCAGTTTTGAATGAAAAATAAATAGAGCATTTAAAAATTGCATAGAAAAGCACGTAATATTTTAGATTAGGTTGCTTGGCTGAAGACATCAACTTTATATGCTTTCTGTTATTTTTTTTCCCACAAGAGGGCAGCAAAGATTCATTTTTATATCAAGCAATAGTTGAAAATACTTTGTGAAATGCGAAATTCAACACAAAGCATTTACATTCATTTTTCAATATATGTTTTGCTGACTTTCTGACTAATGGAAACTAAGTGCTATAATAATGTTCAAGAAGCTTTAGTTAGCCCGTTAGTTACACAATGTGCTACTAGCCAGCAGGTCAGCAGTTCAAATCCATCACCTGCTCTGTGGAAAAAAGAAGAGGCTTGCTGCTCCTCTGAGCACTTACCACCTCAGAACCCTTATGGATACGTTTTACTGTCTCTGAAAGGGTTGATGCGACCTAGAATAGACGACCTAGTCGATGGGTTTGAAAGGGTCTTTATGAATTGGAATTGACTTGATGGCAGTGAAGTTTTTGGTCTTCATGGATTTTGAATGTAGTGAACAATTCTGTTTGAGAGAGCAATTTCCCCCTACCTCTGTCTCTCCCTTTATTTCTTCTTTTACTTATTCACACAGCTAAGACACTCAATCATTCCTTTGCACTACACACTGTGCCATTCCTGGGGAGCTAGAGTTTAGAAAGACATAGTCCCTGCTACTGAAACTTACTCTTGAATGTAGACTGATGCATGGAAGAAACAGTGATGTACAAGCTGAAGAGAACATTTCAAAGGACAGCTTGAGCGGACAATAAGCATATTACAACAGTCATTTGCTAGTGGCTGGTGGAATCTCCAAGACACGCTTGAAATCTGGTGCGGAACCAATCCCCGTCATACCTGAAGTTCAGGCAAGCCTAGAGAATAAACAATAACCCTCATGAGGAGTGTACTCCTTAGAACTGTGAACCATAGAAGGAATGGAACACATACGGTTAGATATTTTATGTATTTGTCAATGAAAATGAATTACTATTGGGCCACGTGAGTCAGAAAGTCGTATTACTTACTCTGCCAGGAATGACACAATCAAGAGGAATGGTATTGCAATCATTGTCAGCAAGGGAATTTAAAAATCAATGTTGAAGTACAATGCTATCTTTGATAGCACTATGTCGATTAGCTTTCAAAGAGATTCAATCGAGACAATGATTATTTTAATTTATGTCCAACCACAAAACCTAGTGATGAAGAAATTGACAAAATCTTTGAACATCTTCATTTTGAAGTTTATCAAATGTGTAACCCAGATACATTGATAGCTATTGGAACTTGGAATCCAACCATTGGAAACAAAGAGGATGGAAGACTGGATGTCAACTATATGGTCTTGGGATGGAAGGGTAGTTGTAAACTATGGTCTTAGGGATAGAAATGAAGCTGGAGATTGCATGACAGAATCCTGACTAATGGCATATTCACAGAAAATTACTTTTTTGAACAATTCAAGAGGTGACAATACACTTGGACTTCTCCAGATGAAATACACAGACATTAAATTGAATATATCTGTGGGAAGACACGGTGGAGAAGCTCAACAGAAGTAGTTAAAACCAGACCAGGTAATGACTATGGAACAGATCATTAGTTGAGCACTTCTAAGTTCAGTACAAAGCTGGAGAAATTAAAAAAAAATCAACCACAGTCACAATATGACCTTGAGTCAGTCACACCTGAATTTCCAGAAGATCGCAAGAACTGAACACTAATAACAGACGATCTGATGAGCAGTGGGAGGATATCAAGACCATCATTTATGAAGAATGCAAAAGACAATGAAAGAAGAATGAAACCGAATGTCAGCAGAGGATTGAAGCTTGCTCTTAGTCATAGAGTAACTAAAGCAAACGGAAGAAAGGATGATGTCAAGGAGGTGAACAGAAATTTTTAAGGGACAGATCACGATGACAAAGCCAAATATTATAACAAAATGTGCAAGGACCTAGAATGACAAAAGCAAAAGGGAAGAACACACCAAGCATATCTGAAATGGAAAGAACTCAAGAAAAACAACCCAAGCCTTGAATTGCAGTTTTGAAAGATTCTAGAGTCAAATATTAAGTGATGCAAAGGCCTCAAGAGAAGATGGAAAGGGGGGACTGGGATAAATGGCGGCCATATAGGTAGCTCTCGCCTGGCCTTCCATGGAGATTTGTGAGTTGGGGAGACTTGGGGCCAAGCGAGGGTATCAAATGGGTCTGTCAGAAAGTTTAGAGTGCTTCTCTGAACCGAAATCTGAAGTCCACCCTATCACCAACACTCCCAAAAGATGCCATGTGGCATTTAGGGTGCCCGCTCTGCAACCCTGAGGACGGAAGGGTCCACATTGCATCAACTCTTGCACAAATAGTCAGCCAGTCTTCCCCACCCCAGGGTGCCTGGGGTCCCATGAGGACATTCCATGCAAATATGCAACCTTCCCCATTCCCCATTCCCAGAGATTCTAATTTAGGAGCTCTGTGAGGACCAGCCAGCCCCTCCCCCATCCAGGAGATCTGCGCCCAGGTGTTATAAGGCAGCCAGGGGCTTTTTGTACTGCCCACCTTTGTGTTCAGTGCCAGTCAGCCCCTTCCCTGCCGGGCTCCTGCGCCCCAAACCACACACATACAGAGGGTCCCATACAGCCACTACACTTAGGACCTGCTCTAAAGTGACCAGATTTTAACATTGGTAAAGTGGGACACTATTTGGGGGGGGGGGGGGGGGGAGAGGGAATAGAAGTGTATATTCCCTTCAAGTTCTCCTGCCGTTCCCTAGCTTGTCGTGCATTCTTTCCAAAAACTGGAACTTTTTAAAAAAACGCCCCAGGATGTGGGGAAAATTGTTTAAAATCAGGGTTGTCCTGCCAAAAGCCAGATGTCAGGTCACTTTATAAGCTAAGCAGCAGATGCAAGTGTGGCAGAACCTGCTGCAGCTGTGGAGTAGGGACCCAGCCATCGGAGCTAGCTCAAGGCACATTCCCATATCCCTGCTCAATCCCACCCCCTCTGTGCTCTGAGCGAGTGGTGAATCTGCATGCTAGTGGCAGGCCTTCCCTCTCACCCGTCTACCTGAGGGAAGTGCCCCTAGCCAGGAAGAGAACACCCAATCCCCAACCCATCCCCTAAACTCACTCCCCTGAACTGAGTCAATACTTTCCATCAGACCACAACGTGCTCAGCTGCAAGCAGTTCCTCAGGAGACCTGAGGGAAGCTGGAGCACCAAGCATAGGAGAAGGAAAGAGGGAAACCACAGCAGGACAAACTTCGGGAAACACAATCCCTCAAGGCAGTGGGCTAAAGGCAGCCTACAGAAAAACTAACACCAGCCTCCCAAAGAGAGCACAGGGCTCTGAGATACCAGGGGAAACAGCACCTAGTTCCAATAAACTAAACAAAAAACAGCAAGATGCTTCCACAGCATCAATAAGAAAAGAGAAACCAAATCCAATGCAAGATGATCAACTGGACCTAATGGCAGTCGTAGATAATGCGGATGTTGATCAACCACAGAAAAAAATCTTGAGAATGTTGTTAAGACATGTACAGGATAGGAGTGAAGCATTACAGAAGAAAGAAGAATCGATAAATGCACCACAGGGAAATACAAGAACTAAGGGGTGAGCTAACAAAAACTAATAGTAAACTTTCAGACTTTGCCTGGAGAATGGAGGAGGCAGAGAACAGAACCAGTGACCTAGAGGACTCGCAAGCAGAAATAAATAAATGCAAGAAAAAGTCAGACAAGTTTATCAGAGAAGCAGAAGAAAATCTCAGAGCTATGTCTGATGCTATGAGAAGGAACAAAATTAGAATTATTGGTCTATCGCAGGAAGAAACCAACATCCAAAATACTGATGGAATGCTTGGAGAAAAACGTCCCTAGCTTGATGAGTGAAAACCAGGCAAGCATCCAGGAGACCAAAAGGACACCATCTAAACTGAACCCCAAGACGAAAACACCAACATATAATTGTTAAACTATCCAATTATGAGGAAAAGGAACAAAATATGAGAGCAATTAGGGAAAAACTTCCAATCACATATAGAGGCAAACAGATAAGGAAATGCTCAGACTTATCAATGGAAACTAGGAAGAAGAGGAGAGAGTGGAGCAGCATGTTTCAAAAATTGCAGGAAAGCCACGCAAGTCCAAGAATACACTATCCAACCAAATTAACTATCAAAATTGATGGAGAAGAGAGTCTTTCCAGACAAGGAAAATCTCAAAGAATATGCAAAAAGGAACTCAGCCCTACAAAATATCCTCAGTGACCCAGTAGGGGCAGAAGAACAACAATCACCAAGCACATAAAAGAGACCACCACACCGAACAACTCTACCCAGAGACCATCAATGGAAAAGCAGCCCCCAAGGTAACTCTGCTTCAATGATGGAAGGAAGACAAGAATGAACCACAAACACATATGGACACAACCCATGGAAAAGAAATGGAGGTAGGGAAACACCAAACACAAAAGTGATAAAATGACATCACAGAGTGCACAGATAGATGTAATAAGCTTGAATATCAATGGAATGAACTCAGGCCTTAAGAGACAGAGATTAACAGACTGGCTTAGAAAACACAACCCCTTGATCTGCTGCCTACAGGAGACACATCTCAAGATTACAGACAAAAATAGACTGAGCATCAAAGGCTGGAGAAAAACATACCACGCAAACAGCAATTCAAAAAAAGCAGATGTAGCAATCCCAATCTAGGATAAAATTGACCTCTAAGTGCGAACCATAAAAAAAGACAAGGAGGGACACCATATAATGCTCAAGGGGATGATAGAAAAAGAAGCACTAAGTATTCTAAACATTTACACTCTAATAAGCGTCCAGTGGAATATGTCAATCAAACTTCCCAAAAGATGAAAAAAGAAATCACAGTCTCAACAATTATAATAGGTGACTGCAATATACTGATCTCTGAGAAAGATAGAACACTAGGGAAGAAACTCAATGAGGAGACTAAAGATCTAAACACTACAATTAGAGAATTGTAGCTATCTACAGAACTCTCCATCCAAAGACAAAAAAAAAATCACATTCTTTTCAAGCCCACATGGCACATATTCAAAGATAGACCGCATATTAGGTCATAAGTCAAATATGCATAAATTTAAGTTCATTGATATGATACAGACCTCTCTCTCTCTGACCACTGTGCCATAAGATTGGAAATCAACAAAAGGAAGATAAAAGAAGGTTAAACAACTGGAGGATCGAATAACTCCCTATTGCAAAAGGAGAGTGCCCAGAGCATTTCATCTGGCCCAGAGCAGAGTTAAAATTAGGAAATTTCTAGAAACTAATGAGAATGTGAATGTGACAAAGTAAGTAAAGGCAGAGTAAAGGCAGTCATCAGAGGAAGTTTCATAGCATTGCACGCATACATATAAAAGGAGGAGAGACTTATAACTGATGCACTGACACAAAACCTATAACAACTAGAGAAGAGTCAACAAGACAATTCAACTTATAGCAAAAGAGAAGAAATAATAAAAACTAGGTCTGAGATCCAGGAGAGGGAAAATAAGAAAACAATGGAAAAAACTAACGCAGCTAAAAACTGGTTCTTTGAAAGGATAAATGAAATCAACAAACCTCTCGAAAATTTAACCAAAGAAAGAGAGGAACACATTTCAATAGCAAGGATGGGGGAGAAAAGTGGGAACATTATAACAGACCCTAATGAAATCAAAAGGATAATTACACAGTACCGTGAAGGACTGTATTCTGATGAATTCAACAATTGGAAGACATGGACAAATTCTTGGATAAACAGTCCCTCCCTAGACTATCCCCAGTGGCCATTAGGAACCTCAACAAACACTTATCAATAGAAGAAATAGACAAAGATATTGTGGCGATCATGTGCTTATGTTAATTTAATGATTGAGATGTAGTGGTGGAGTCTAGCCTGTTAATCTGGAGTTAGCCATTGAGTAGCCAATGAGCACTCTGTGTGAGCCTGGCTTTCTCCTGATATGTCTGGGAAGTCTTGCGATATTTCCCTCAAGGAGATGAGAAGCTATCTCTCCAGTTGTTGGGAGTTAGTCTCAGAGACAACAAACTATGGAGAAGACAAGATGGAAGGGTCCAAGGAGCTGGATGAGCCAGAGGAGAAGCCACACGGCCTTACCCTGATGGACCAGACATCTGAAGCTGGAGGAACCATGCACTGAGTTGCTTCTACCACCACTGGATGCTGTTGATAGACCCTGAGCCCTGGAAATGAGGAACCCTGGGGAGACTTCTGCTGGCGCCGGGACTCTGCACCCACTGGCCTGTGACTTTGTGAGATGGAAGGAGACTTTATAGACTGATATCGGGCATATGGGTTAATATTGGACTTATGACTTTGAACTGGACTGGGCTGGGATGCTTTCTTAATGCCCCATTCCTCTTATATATAAACCTTTTCCTTATATCCATATGCGAGTCTATGTATTTGTTTCTCACGTTTACCCGGACTAACACAGATATCAAAGATTACCAACAAAAAATCTCCTGGACCAGATGGGTTGACTGGAGAATTCTATCAAGCATTTAGGGAAGAACTGACACCAATCCTACACAAGCTCTTCCAGAACATAGAAAAAGACGGCAAACTCCCAAATTCCTTCTACAAAGCTAGTATAATTCTGATACCTAAACCAGGCAAGGATTCCACAAGAATTGAGAACTACAGACCGATATCCCTAATGAATATCAATGCAAAAATCCTTGACACAATATTCGCCAACAGATTACAAAAGTAAATAAAACAAATAATTCACTATGACCAAGTAGGACTCATACCAAACATTCAGGGATGACTCAACATATGAAAGACGATTAGCATCATTCACCATATTGATGTGAAAAAGATAAGAACCACATGAGTATGGATGCAGAAAAAATATTCAGCAACATCCAACACCAGTTCCTGTTTGAGACACTTGAGAAGATAGGAATGGAATGAAAGTTCTTCAATACAATACAAGTTATATATGAAAACTCAATAGCCAACATAGTAGTCAATGTAGAAAAGATGAACACAATCCCACTGAAAAAGGGGACCAGAGAAGGATGCCCCTTGCCCCACTCTTATTTAATGTCATACTGGAGGCTTTAGTTAACAGCATAAGATGAAGAAAAGACATCAAAGGTATTTGCCTGGGGAAGGAAGAGGGGAAAGTATCGTTATTTGCAGATGATATGATCTTACATATGGAAAATACCAAAAGCTCCACAGTGAAGTGTGACGGTCTTGTGATCATGTTAATTTCATTATTGAGATGTAGGGGTGGAGTCTAGCCTGTTAATCTGGAAATAGCCATTGAGTAGCCAATGAGTCTTCTCTGTGGGCATGGCTTTCTCCTGAAACTTCTGAAAAATCTTGCAATATTTCCCTAGTGGAGATGAGAAGCTATCTCCCCAGTTGTTGGGAGTTAGTCTCGAGACAACGAACTATGGACAAGACAAGATGGCAGCATCCGATGAGATGGAAGAGTTGGAGGAGAAGCCACACGGCCTTGCCCTGATGGAACCAGACCTCTGAAGCTGGAGAAGCCACCTGGAGACCCTGGCCAGCGCTGAGTTGTTTCTACCACCATTGGATGCTGTTGATGGACCCTGAGCCATGGAAATGAGGAGCCATGGGGGGACTCCTGCCAGCACCAGGACTCTGCACCCACTGGCCTGCGACTTCCTGAGTTGGAAGGAGACTTTATAGACTGATAACGGGTATATGGGTTAGTATTGGACTTATGACTTTGAACTGGACTGGGCTGGGATGCTTTCTCAATGTTCCATTCCTTTTGTATATAAACCATTCCCTTATATCCATATGCGTGTCTATGAATTTGTTTCTCTAGTCTACCCGGACTGACACAGGAAGTACTGGAAGCAATAGAGGAGTATGACAGAGTGACAGTATACAAGATCAACAAACAGAAGTCTATTGGACTACTCTACATATAGGATAAGTCCACAGAAGAGGAGATTAAAAAGGTGGTACCTTTCACAATAGTCCAACACTGTTGGTGGATCTGTAAGCATGGACAGCCACTATGGAAATCAATTTGGCGATATCTAAAACATGGAAAATGAGATACCATATGACCCAGCAATCCCCCTACTGGGCATATACCCAGTAGAGGCAAGAAAAACCATGGCCATGTTCAATGTTCATCACAGGAGAGCTCACAATTGCAAGAAGTTGGAAACAACCCAAATTTCCATCACCTGATGAAAGGATTAAAAAGCTGTGGTTGGGATGAGCCTCGGTGGCAGTAGTGGTTGTGTGTGGGACTGCGGCCCACTGGGTTGGCAGTTCAAATCCAGCAACAGCTCTCCAGGAGCAAGGCTGGGCCTCCTACTCCCACCAGAGGGCTGTGATCTACACACACACACACACACACACACACACACACACACACAAAGTTGTGGTGCATACATACAATGGAGGGCTCACGCATCACTGAAAAGTAGTGATGAACTCATGAAGCATATTGCCACATGGGAAGAACTGGAGGAAATTATGTTAAGTGAAGTAAGCAAAGCACAAAAGGAAAAGCACAGCATAAGTCCACTGAGGTGAGCTTAAAAAATGCAAAAGGGGACATAAAAAGTACATAGGGGCAAAAGTTACTGCATACAGAAATTCCTGGCGTGAGTCCCAGGTAGAATGTTAGGGGCCACACCAAATCCAGGGCTACATGTGGTAGCCAACTGAGAAGAAGAGGGGGAGATGGGGCACTCACCCACTCAAGAGGAGCGTATTGTTTATATCTCCACAGGGAAAGAGGAACCAAACTTAAACCCGGTGTTCCAGGATGCCATTGCAGCATGGAGTGGGGAGCCAGCGGAGGTGCCTGAGGGCCCAGCCCCAATACCAACTATGTGGACAGCCCCCCTCCCCACAGGGGAGTTTCTTTGGAGGGCAGCACTAAGGCTGCAGTGTGGAGAGAGGGACATGTCTGACTAGAGCACACATGAGAGCAAATGAAGGGGAGGAAGAGAGTGGAATATATCCTGGCACATGGAGCCTCAAGGAAGATCTCCCCACTGGGAACAGTCATTACACAGAGAGGACCATATGGTCAGCCCCCCTATGAAAGACAGTGTCTTTTGCTGACCCAAGACCCTCTGGGGACAACACTGGAGAAGCGGGGTTGGGAATGCACCCAGTTTGGCCCCACCACACTGAAGCAGCCGGAGGAGCAGAGCATGGAGTTCCCTGGGGAGTGCCAAGGATAGACTTTGGGGGTAGGATGTGGCACCCCATCTGACTCAACTGGGGGCCACCCCTGAAGGTCAACAACCAGACTTTCAACTATTTACAGGATTTTCTTTTGTTATGTTTATTTTTTTCTACATATTTATATGTTTTTTCTGGACATTGTTTTTTTTGTTGTCATTGTTTTGTTTTCTTTTGTTGCTTCATCATGCAATGTCCTGTCTTGTTTTATTTTTTTGTACATGTTATTGTCCCTGTAGGTCTATCTAGATAGGCTGGATGAATAGTCTGGAGGAGAAAACAATGGGACTGATGGTTCTGGGAAAACATGGGAGATGGGGAGGTGAGGGGAAGGAGATGATGTTGACCATTTCTTCCCAGGGACAAGGGAACAACAAGTGATCCAAAATCAGTGGCAAGATGAGTATATGAGGCCTGACAGGGATTGATCAAGAGTAATGTAACAGAGAGAAATTACTGTAACCCAACTGAAGGATAAGAATGATAGTGGGACAAGAAGAAAGTAAAAGGAAATAGAGGTAAGAACTGTGAGGCAAAAAGAATTTACAGAAGTCTAAATACAGGCATGAACATACATAAATATATTTAGATATGATGGTGAAATAGATCTATGTGCATATGTTTAAAGGGTTAGCATTAAGGTATCAGATGGACATTAGACCTCACTCAAGTACATCCTCAATGCAAGAATACTTTGTTCTATTAAATTGGCATTCCTTAATGCTCACTTTCCTGACAGAATTAATGAAGACAAATGTGTGCATAAACAAATGTGGAAAAGAAAGCTGATGGTGTCCAGCTATTAAAGATATTTCATTTGAAGTCTTAAAGCTCAGAATCAACAAAGTCCACATGGAAGAAGCATACCATCCTGTGTGACCACAAAATATAAATGGAAACAGTTATCAGCCATCAAGAACAAAAATCATATCATTGCATGCTCACCTTCCAGATATGATCACTGAAGACAAAGGTGTGCATAAACAATTGTGGTGAAGAAAGCTGATGGTGTCAAGTTATCAAAAGATATAGTGTCTGAGGTCTTTAAGGCTTGAAGATAAACAAGCGGCCATCTAGCTCAGAAGCAACAAAGTCCACATAGAAGCATACACGCCTGTGGGACCACGAGATGTCAAAGGGATCAGGTATCAGGCATCAAATAACTAAAAATTATATCATTACAAATGAGGGGGAGTGCAGATTGGTGTTCCAAGGTCCATTGCTGGGGAAGTGTGTAAGTCCAGGTAAACTAGAGAAACAATTCATAGACACGCATATGGATATAAGGGTACAGTTTATATATAAGAGGAATAGGACGTTAAGAAAGCATCCCTGTCCGATCCAGTACAAAGGCATACGTCCGATATTAGCCCATATATCCGATACCAGTCTATGCTGTCTTCTTCTGACTCACGAAGTCACAGGCCACTGGGTGCAGAATCCTGGTACTTGCAGGGGTCTCCCCATGGCTCCTTGCTTCCAGGGCTCAGGGTCCATAAACAGCATCCAGTGGTGGTAAAGGCAACTCAGCACTGGCAGGGCTCTCCACGTGGCTTCGCTAGCTTCAGAGGTCTAGTTCCATCAGGGTAAGGCCGTGTGGCTTCTCCTCCAGCTCCTGCAGCTCCATAGACACTGCCATCTTGTCTTGTCCGTGATTCATTGTCTCTGAGACTAACTCCCAACAACTGGGGAGATAGCTTCTCATCTCCATGAGGGAAATATTATGAGATTTCCAATAAGGCTCAGGAGAAATCCATGCCCACACGGAGGCCTCATTGGCTACTCAATGACTATCTCCAGCTTAATAGACTAGACTCCACCCCTACATCTCAATCATGAAATTAACATAAGCACATGACCACCACAGACCACCTCTTAATTTCACACAACTCTGTAACCATATGTAACTTTTTTTTGTAACTTTCAAGTAAACAATAAAATCATATCTATTCATAACAGGATAATACTAAAATGCATACAATTAAACATGTGTCACCATCATTTAAAAATAACATTCTATAAGTAAAAAAACAAAATATATCCTTTTCCTTAAAATTTCAGTTAAAAAATACCTACACCTTGATCCTATAATACTATGAATACATATTCCCCCACCTATGAGAGTTTGTAACCACCTCGTGCCTTTATTCCCCCATTTTGGGTATCTAATTTCTATATTGCCCACTTGCATCAACCCAATGATCTGAGGGAACAATAATATAATATCTTTCAATGTGAAGAATCTTCATTCCAGTTGGAAACTCATAAAGTGTGCATCCATTAGCAAAGCCAAATCAGGACAGGCCAGCCATAAAGTCAGCAGCGATATGCACCAGTTCATAGACTTAAATCAATTCTCTTCCTCTTGTCGGGTTCTGGTCAACTCAATGTGGGCTGTCTCACTTAACCACACCAGGGTATCCATTGGTCACCTTCCCTTTAGACCATAGTCCCATCATAAATTCTCCACACGCCTAGCCCTCTCACGCTAGGTCATGAACATCAGACCAGTCAACCTGTTCTCGTCTTTTCTATTTCCTGTGAACCAAGTCCACGGGTGTCAGTGGGCAAACTCAACCTGTCTATTTATTGCTACAGTTCTCCTACTTTCACTGACAAGTAGTAAATGTGGGTGGTCACCTAACAAGCATTTCAGCCTGCCACAGGTTTCCTATAACATTCAATCCCAGAGAGAAGTTATCCTCATGGTTCCAGATTCCTTCGCTTTTGAAAATAATCACTTGTCAATTGGTCAGTCTGACCTTCTTTCAGAATGCAAATATCCTGAGTACTCCAAAAGACTGGGTGGGGCTAATTTATTCAGAGAAGTCTTTCTAGGTGTGACGTAAACCCATCTAAGGACAAGGTGGGTTAGTCTCTTCAGAGATGTCTTTGAAACTGAGTCCTAAACCCTCTAGAGGTCAATGCTTGGCTTGAGGCAACTGGATTTACTAACTCTCCTTTCATACTTCCCATTAAACATTTCTATACAGCCTTATATTTATAATAATATGCATAAGAAATCAGTATAAACAGCATAGAAATCAAACGTAATTCTTAGAACAGAAGGTCGGTACTTATTTAGCTTATCTATATCCTTATCTAAACTACTGTTTATACAAAAACATTGAATTAGGTCTCTGAAGGTATCAAAACAGACCCATGCTTTAGGTCAGGCATTTTGACCTTCTTAACCATTGTCCTTAAGCAGCAAAGGTTCTGAGATATTCAAATGGCGGCTTTTACCACTGACCTCAAGATATACATTAACAGTATTCATTTTATATAGAAATAACCAAAGACAGCATCCAAACAAAATAATCAAAACTTTAACTTCCCTTATTGTTTCCAGAAAATAATGCAGTAAACTGCAAGGATATATCTGACTTCTGGCTAGCCAAAGAAGTAACAATACCATGAAGCAAAAGTCAAACAAGCATCTACTTTCCCTTTTTACCATTTGTTTCTCCAGTACCCCACTCCTAAGATACCACAATGTGTTAGTTCGGGTAAACTAGAGAAACAGTTCATAGACATGCATATAGATATAAGAGTATGGTTTATTTTTAAGAGGAATAGGACATTAAGAAAGCATCCCAATCCAGTCCAGTACAAAGTCATAAGTCCGATATTAGCCCATATGCCCTGTATCAATCTATAACGTCTCCTTCCAACTCACAAAGTCACAGGCCACTGGGTGCAGAATCCCGGTGCTGGCAGGGATCTCCCCATGGCTCCTCGCTTCCAGGGCTCAGGGTCCATCAATAGCATCCAGTGGTGATAAAGGCAACTCAGCACTGGCAGGGCTCTCCACTTGGCTTCGCTAGCTTCAGTGGTCTAGTTTCATCAGGGTAAGGCCATGTGGCTTCTCCTCCAGCTCCTGCAGCTCCTCGGACACTGCCACCTTGTCTTGTCCGTGATTTATTGTCTCTGAGACTAACTCCTAACCACTGGGAAGATAGCTTCTCATATCCATGAGGGAAATAATGTGAGATTTCCCAGAAGTCTTAGGTGAAAGCCATGCCCACACAGAGGCCTCATTGTCTACTCAATGGCTATCTCCAGAATAACAGGCTAGACTCCACCCCTACATTTCAATCATGAAATTAACATAAGCACATGACCGTCACAGGAAGTGACATCCCCTTACAGAAGGGTTGTAGGGAGATGAACCAGTCAGGGCACAGTATAGCAATGATGAAATAAGCATGTTTGATTTAGTTCTAAAAAGCTTCCTCCCTTCCACAATCATGATCTGAATTCTACTTTACTAATTCAGTTAAATCAGAGGATGTACACTGTTACATAGCAACCAGAAACATCGGAAATCCAGGACAGATGATCCCTTTAGAACCAGTGGGGGGAAAGGTGACCCTGGCAGGATGAAGGGAGGGTGGAGCAGAAAAGAGGAACTGATTATAAGGTTCCCTGGGGTATGGATAATGGGGAAGTGAGCAAAGGGACACATCAGACTGCATTTGAAAAGATAAAATTATAATAGTTTATAAATTATTAAGGGTTTGTGTGGGTGGGGGGAGCAGGGAGAGGGTGGAAAAAAGGGGAGCCAATACCAGGGGCTTAAGTGGAAGGAAACTATTTTGAGAATTATGATGACATCGAAGGTACAAATATGCTTTGCATACAATGCATATATGAATGGCTGGTGCTAGGAGTTGTATGAGCTCCCAATAAAATGATTAAAAAAAGAGAGAGAAGACGAAAAGAATACATAAAGTCACGGAACCAAAAGGAACTCATCGACAGTTTATTATTTCAGAAGGTGGCATATGTGCAAGAACCCATAGGGCTGAAGGAAGAAGCTTAAAGTATACTGAATGCATTAACCAAAACTAAGGCTGCAGGAATTGAGAGAGTAGCCACTGAAATGTTTCAGCAAGCTGAAGAAGCACTGGAAACACTTACTCTTCTATGTCAGGAAATTTGGAAGACAGTTATTTGGCCAACTAATTGGAAGAGATCCATATTTGTGCCCATTCCAAGGAATGGTGGCCCAACAGAATGTTCGAACTATAGAACAACATCACTGATACCACATGCAAGTAAAATTTTGCTTAATATCATCCAACAACAGTACACAGGAAGCTGCCAGAAGTTCAGGGCAGATTGAGAAGAGGATGTGGAACAAGAGTTATCTTCGTTGGTGTCTGATGAATCTTGGCTCAAAGCAAGTAAAGCCAGAAAGACGGTTACTCTTATTTCATTGATGATGCAAAGTCTTTTGACTGTGTGGACTGTACTAAACTGTGGGTAGCTTTGAGAAAAATGGGAATTCTAGAACACTTCATTGTGCTCAATGAGAGCTTATACATGGATCAGACGAAGTTGTGTGAACAGAGCAAGAGAATACTACATGATTTATAATCAGGAAAGGTGCATATCAAGGTTGTATCCTCTCACACTTGTGTAATCTATATGCTGAGCAAAGCATCAGAGAATTTGAATGCTATAAAGAGAGTGCAGCATCAGGATTGGAGAAAAGCTTATTAACATGTGGTATGCAGATGACACAACCTCCCTTTCTGCAAGGGAGGGGGGATTGAAGCACTTGCTGATGAAGATCAATGATTGTAGCCTTCAGAGTGGACTAAAATTCAATGTCATGAAGACCACTGAACCAGTAGGTAACGTCACAATAAATGGAGAAAAGGTTGAAGTTGTCAAGGATTTTATCTTCCTTAGATTCACAATCTATGCTCATGGAAGCAGCTGTCAAGAGATAAAAAGATGCATTGCATTAGGTAAATCTTCTGCACAAGACTTCTTTAGAGTATTGAAGAGCAAGGACGTTACTTTGAGGACTGAGGTATGCCTGACCCAAACCATGGTAATCTCCATTGTTTCATATGCATGTGAAAGTTGGAAGACCATGGAAGAATTGAAGCATTTGAATTGTGGTATAGGAGAAGAATCTGGTGCTGGAAAGTGTCCTGGACTGCTAAAAGGACAAACCAATCAGAATTGGAAGAAGTAAGACCAGAGTCCTCCTTAGAGGAAAGGATGGCGAGACTTAGTCTTATATACTTTGGATATATGGTCAGGAGAGACACGTCTTTGGGGAAGGACATTATGCTTGGTCAAGTGGGGGGGGGGCGGAGAAAAAGAGGAAGGCCCTTAAGGAGATGGATGGACACAGGGGCTGTATCAATGGGCTCAGGCATATGAACAATTGTGAGGATGGTGCTGGGTCAGGCAGTGTTTCCTTCTGTTGTGCACGGGGTCACTATGGGTCGGAGACAACCCAATGGCACCTCACAACAACATGAGTGGGAGTCAACTTAATGGCTGTGGGTTTGGTTCTTTTCTCCAGACTGGGAGATATTAATAGCTGTCCTTACCTGGCTGCTCACAATCTAAAAAGACCCAGTCACCACTCACCACACGAAGATGCAGAACATTGTCTTTGTGACTTTGCTCTGGTAGTTGACTGTGGCGTCTCATGAGTCTATGATCCTGAGGCTCCAGGCCTAGTGACTCATTCCCTAATGGAGTCTGGCTCTGTCTAAGGAGTACTATATGTACTCGTGTCTAATCCAAGTTTTTCAGTACATTTTGATGCAGGCTTTGTGATAAAATTAGGTGCTTCAGCTGATGTTTGGGCCAGCTATACGCGAGTATCTACTATATTTATACCTTTGCCCCAGATCTGCTCCACCACAGTCATGGAAATATTTATAGCAAAGGAATTACACATATGCAAATATCATCTATTCATATACAAGGGAGTACCACCCTCCCTCCAAAACTGGAATTGTACTGGAAGGGAGTGAAGCCTTCGTGGTACACATCTTCCCTGCTGGGTAAACATGGAACAGCTTGGTTTGAGTTCGTGCATCCAGTGGTGTTGCCTGGGAAGGTTCTCTCTGGTCACAGTGAATTTTTTTCGTAAAAGAAGTGTCTCTTGAACTTCGTTTTTTTTTGGTGAGGGCTAATTTAACAGAACAGCATGAGGCTGTGAAATTTTGTTCCTTGCTTGGGAAAAATGCTGTAGAAATTGTGATATTGAACTCAGTGTACAAGGACAGTACTATATGAAAAACTCAAGTGTGTTGTTGTAATTGAATGGAGACGCAGAGAAACAAGAAACATATGGAATGAATCTAAGCAGAGGTCTGCAGCTCTTCGTGGCATGCAGTTCCAAACTGAATTGTGTCCTTTCTTTTATTCATACTCAAATTTGGGAATACTTGCTTGGTTGCATTTACTCAGGATTTTAAAAATTTGATAAGTAACAGACTTGGAATAACATGATCTAAAAAACAAGATGCAGTAAAAATATATAATCTATAAAACAAAGAACAGAGACCAAAACAAGCTCTAGGCTAGACATTCTTTATCAAAGGCGTGTCCTTGATTGTCTATCAATATATACGCCCGTGCAGATAATCATAGTGATCTTGAAAGTGCATCCTTGACGTTTTCACATGTATCCAAGTTCTTATCATGCTCCAGCTACACACGTGCATGAGTGGTTTTCTCATTTCAAAAAAGGTGAAATGTGGATTTATGATAAACCTCATTCTGGATGTCTGTCAATTTCCAGAATGGTCAAAAATATTCATTTGTAATGCACTTTGAGTTTTGTACCACCAGGTCAGACCATTAATAAAACTTTCTATTTAGAGGCTGTGAAAAGATTGTGAGACAAAAAACTGCCTGATTTGTTTTGGGGGACTAGCTTAGCCACCATGACAAGGCACCTGCTTATACAGCCATTTCACCTCACTCACCTGACCTAACTCCATGTGACTTCTTTTTGTTCCTGTGAATGAAGAGGGACATGAAAAGACAAAAGTTTGATGATATAGAGGAGGTGAAGAAAAAAAACGAGGGAGGTACTGTCAGCCATCCAAACAGATCAGTTTGAAGCATGTTTTGAAGAATGGATTCATAGATTTGACAAATGTATTGAACGTAATGGAGAGTACTTTGAAGGTGATAAGGTTGGGGTTTTTGTGTGTGTGTCTATATATATATATATATATATAATACATAGCTTTGAAAAAATAATTCCCTTGGGGAGTACCCCCTTTTATATACCCATGAGCATGCTCCCTCCCACCTGTTCAGCCTATGTCTCTCTATTTGTAATTACCTGTAGTTGTGAGGTGCTACCAAGTTGGTTCTGACCCATAGCAACCCTATGCCCAACAGAAGGAAACACCACCCCGTCCTGTGCCATCCTCACAATTGTGCCTATTCTTCAGCTTATTATTGGAACCACTGTGTCAGTCCATCCTGTTGAGAGACTTCCTTAGTTGCGGCCCCTCTACTTTACAAAGCACGGTGTTCTTAGTTGTTGCAGGATTGTGCATATAACAATTTTACCTTGGCTGACTTTTACTCTTGCAAGCATAACAATGTCTTCCGCTGCATTCCTAATTTTTGTCTATCTCCCTCGTAATATGTATTCCTTTTCCTTTCACCCAAATTAACATTTTCCTACCCTCTAGCGAGTGACTGCTCCTCTTTCCATCTCCCTCCTTTTCCTAGCAGATATTGTGTCTTTAGTGTGAACTCCCTTTCCTTGGCTCTTAAAATATCTGTCCTTTTTGTGATTGAGTAACTTCACGCAGCATAAGACCCTTTAGGTTATGAGATGTTTTGTAGATTGATGATTAGTATCTAACTAGCGTTTCACTGTGTGTATATGACAGTGTTTATCCACTCTTCCATTGATGGGCATTGAAGGTTGTCTTCATCTGTTTCCTATTATGTATCAGTGCTGTGAGGAACAAGGTTGTTTACATATCTCTTTGTGCTGCTGTTCTTATTTCTCTAAACTACACATTTCCACTTGTCTTTTGGTTTGCTGTACTATGGTGGGTTGTGTGCTATTGTGATGCTGGAAGCTATGTCACTGGTATTTAAAATACCAGCAGGGGTTACCCAAAGTGGTAACAGGTTTCAGCATGGCTTCCAGCTAAAATAGACTATAAATAGGGCTTGACTGTCATCGTCAGAGGAACTAGCCTCTGAAAACTTTAGGGGTAGCATTGAAATATTGTCAGATTCTAAAGTCCTAATGAATAGCAGCAGAACTTTGTCAGAGAAGTACCAGAATATGGGCCCCTCCCGTCCGACAGGACTCTAAATATGACTGAGGAAGAACTATCTTCTCAAAGCAGAGTGGATCATAAGGACATGAATGAAGTAAAGCTTGTGGAAATCAAGTCTCAAGACCTTCATTGGCTGAGAGACATGACTCAAAATGAGAAGAAACTGCTACAACAAATGTACTAGTATTCGGAATTTGGAATGTATGAAGTATGGATCCTGGAAAATCAGAAGTTGTCAAAAATAAAATGGAATGCATAAAGATCAATATTCTAGGCATTAGGGAGTTACAATGGGCTAGTGGCCATTTAAAATCAGGTAGTTATATAGCTTACTATGCCAGGAATGACAGGAGGAGGAACTGTATTGCAGTCATTGTCCGTGAGGATTGTTGTTTTCTTTATGTTGAGTTGCAGTCCATGCAGAATACTGTGGTCTTTGTTCTTCATCAGTAAGTATTCATGTTCTCTTAGTTTTCACTAAGCAAAGTTGTGTCATTTTGCCGATTGCAGATTGCTGACAAGCCTTTCTCTAGTGTACAGATTGAATAAGTTTGGTGAAGGATATAACTCTGATACACACCTTTCCGAATCTTAAACCATATAGCATCTCCTTATATATGTGTGTGTGTATATATATGTGTATATGTGTGTGTGTGTGTGTGTGTGTATATATATATATATATATATATATATATATATATGGGCATCACTGCCTCTAGTGGTCGTGGGCGCTACCCAGTGATGCTCCTGAAAGCCGCCACTGGATTTGAACCACCAAGCCCTTGGGCTGCAGTCCCGCACTCAACCACTTACGCCACTGGGCCTCAGTCCCGCATCTCCTTATTCTAGATATGATACACTGTGCATGAGCACAGTTCAGTGTTCTTAAGTTACCATTCTACACAACGTTATCCATAGTTTGTTATGATCCACACACTAGAATGCCCTCGCAGGGTCAATAAAACACACATAAATATATTTCTGAATGCTCTGCTTTTAGATAAGATCTCTCTGACTAGCAATGATATCCCTAGACCGACATCTTCTTCTGAATGTGATTTGATTTCCTGGCAGCTTCATGTTGATATACTGCAGTGATCATTTTTAAATTATCATGGCAAAATTTTACTTGCATGTGATATTAATGATACAGTGGTAATTTATGCACTCTGCTGTGTCATCTTTATTTGGAATGGGCATAAATCTTGACTCTTCCAGTTGGTTGGCCCTATAGCTGTCTTCCTAATTTCTCAGTGTCTCCCATGCTTCATTAGCTTATTGAAATGTTTTGGTTGGTATTCTGTCCATTACTGCAGTCTTGTTTTTGTTTTGCTTTGCTTTAATGTCTTCAGCTTCTTGGTCTTTCGTCATATGTGCATTGGATCTTGATCATATGCTATATCTTGAAATAGTTAAATATTGACCGATTCCATTTTTCCTCCATCTGTGGGTGCTTTCTGCATCTTTCAATATTTTGTCTATAGAATCCTTCAATATTACAATTTGAGGCTTGACTTTTTCCTTTAGTTCTTTAATCTTGAGATATGCTGACCGAGTTCTTTCCTTTGGGTTTTCTAATTGCAGCTCATTGTACAGTTCATTATTATAATTTACTTTTTTTTTTTTTTAGGCATCACTGCCCTCAGGTGGTGGGAGTAGGAGGCCCAGCCTTTGCTCCCTGGAGCTGGAACTGAACCTCAATCCCAGTGGGCCGCAGTCCCGTGAACAACCACTACGCCTCAGCGTAGTGGCTCAGCCCCTATAATTTACTTTTTCTGTTCTGAGTTGTCCTTTGAAATTTTCTCTTAGGCTGTTTTACTGCATTTTTTGTTCCATTTGCTTTAGCAACTGTGCATTTAAAATCAAGTTTTAGAGTTCTGTCTGACATCCACTTTGTTTTTTCCTTTGTTCTTGTCCTTTTAGTGATTGTTTGCTTTTGTCATGCATGATTTTTAAAAAAATTTTCAGTGGCTAATCCCTTGAAAATCGACAGTCTACCTCCTCTTCCTAGTCTGCCTTAAGATGCTCCACAGAAACTTGCCCACTCTGCTGGCATTTGAAATAACCAGTCCAGTTTCTAGCATCACAATCAGACTCTAGGACAACACTCTGACAGATGAATGGTGGCTTGTTTGAATACCATATGCAAAATTTCAAGATGACTGTGCTGTGCTAGGCCCACCTGCAATTCATCCATTTTTCTCCTCTCTCTCTCCCTCTCTCTCTCTCTCTCTCTTTTCTTGGTTCAGTTTCCTTCTCATCCATAGTCAAGCACTTATCTGTCCTTTCCTTTGAAACTGAGGGTTCCAGGAATGGAATCTTTATCTGTTTAATTTAGTCTCTCATGGCTGTGTTGTAGTAGGTCTCTTTAGCATGTATGTCTCGTCTGACACTTTGCTCTTCAATATTTATTTTTGAGATGATTTTTTTGTACCTTTAGTTATAATTTCTTCTTGAATGCTGCCATCTTATTTCTGAATTCTGAATTCTTCTAATTCAGATTCATGTGTTGTCATATCTTGTATTATTTACTTAGTGCCTCTTAGTTTCTTTGAAATATTAGGCTAATTTTGCTATTTAATTGCATGTGGGAGTTTATTAAGTTGCTGTTTCTTTGCATGTGACTAGATTTTGGTTTATGTATGGTACCACTGGACATTTTATATCAAACAAAAATTTTATGTGTGACATTTGACTTGGATACCTTTCAGTTCATTTTATGAACTTTTAGAATGAGGTAGATTCAGGGAAACATTTAAATATCACAGAGCTGCTTCTGTTATGTGATGTTTAAAAAATATTACCTTCTTTCTGGGATTTTGTGACTTTGGCATCTACTTTCCTTCAATCTCTGTAATCTTGTTTTTTGTTTCATATTCTATCCATTTTGATGCCACTATCAGTACCACATCTTCAATTTTCCATCTTATCCGAGTACTTCTAACTCAATGTCAGCATCTTATTTCTGAAGAATTGGAACAGATAAAGAGGTTCTGTTAAATCCATCAGAAGCAGTCTACTTGTTTCTTTTATCTCTCAACTAGCCACCACTACCATACAAGTCTTGTGGATGTTACTGGTCTACTCACACTTCGCTCTAGGTCATAGTTTGTGGGAATATCTCATCAGCTCATTTTTTTGGATAAATGCTGTTTATGGTTGGTTGTTAATTTTCTGTTCATAAATTTTAAAAATTTTGCTATCTAGTTGCTCTCTATGTTTTATGATATAATCCGGAAAAATAGGGGGAAGATAATGCTGCCACTGACTCTCAGCTTCCTGAAATTTATAATGAAATATTAATCAGTTATAACCATTAATGCTACTTGCTTGACCAGCATATTCCTATTAGACGCTGTACCCAGTAGGGTGACTAACCAGGATATTCTAGTGATTTACAAATATCCTTTAAAATATCTTAAGATCATTATCTGATTGTACCTAGGCTGTCTTCTGATGCTAATTTGACTTCTCACTTGGAAGAAAACACGCTGATTAGTTGAGATGAATAAATATACTTGGATGTTCTATTTTTCATGATAAGTTATTCATGTATTCAATTCGTGTTTACTTTAATTTGGGACCTATTATTTGTGCCATGCACTGTGAGTTAGGTACTATAAATACACAGTGGAGCATGACATAGAACTTAGGTGATCACATATATTTGTTTATTGATATTAGGGAACTTTTTGTTTGCTTTGTCATGTTTTTCTAGACAAAGAATCTGGCTAACCTAATGCTTTCAGAGAAAAATGGATCATGTCTCCTAGATCCTTCTGTTTAGATATTAGTTTTTATAGCTATAAACATTTAAATGCTGTCTATAGTTATAAATAAGCACAAACTCTGAAGACTAAGCATGAACAGAGTTTTATATTCTTATGAATAAAATTTATTATGGCTTAAATTTTTTATTAATATTCTGAAATATTAAATGATCAGCATGATTACTACCATGCTTCATGAAATTTAAGGATAAATGACAAGCATTGAGTTTTGGTGTTGCAGTTTTTCCATGTTTAGAGGTAATACAGATATAACACTGGGAAACATATCCAGGTATTGACTATAAGAATGTAATTGAAGGTATGACTAATATCCTCCCATTTATTTTCTGTATGAGTTCTCTCTGAAGACCTTTCCCTCTATTCTCAATGCATGTAATAGGTGTGTCTTTCTTAATCAATTTTTGTTTTTTGCTTTAAAAAATTTTGTTTGTAACTGATCATGTTTCTCTTTGCTTTGCCTACTAGGGACTTCTGAGTCAAACTTAAAGGCTGACCTGTAATAAGTGTTCAGGATATTATGACATGAATTGTTTGTTTTCACCTCATTCGTGACTTTGTCTTATTTTTAACTATCTTTAAAAGTATGCTTACCAGAATGTTGTTATTGCATTGCTGAAGTTCTTGAATAGAGGACCAATGTCCATCTGCTACCTTAATACTTAACATATAAATATATGTATATAGATGTATGTCCTTATTATGTAAAAAGTATATTTACATATGTATATGAATTTATACCTCTATAAATGTCTATTGTCTCCTAGTTCTTTCCTCTAATTCCATTTACTGTCTTTTTGTCCCACTAACATGTTAAACCTTTGTTCAGCTTTCAGTAATTTCTCTTGATGCTACGTTCCACTTGATCAAACCCCATCAGCGATTCTACACCCTCTCCGCCGTCAATTTTAAAACACTATTGTTCCTTTGTCCCTGGCTTTTTTGGCCCCACCCTTTCTTTCTCCCACCTTCCCCTCTCTCATATCCCCCCAGAACGATAGGTCCCGTTATTTTCTCCTCAGGATTGTTTATCCTATCTTATATAGATAGACGTGGTGAGGGGGAATGCTTACAAATTGGCCCAGGTCTGTCTGTTGACTTTTATGAATGTTTTCCAATCTGATAAGGTGTCAAGTCCTAACACAGCTATGATTTGTAAACTTTTAGAGCCCTAATTTTTATGCTTTTAAAGGTAAGATATAAGACAATAAAGTTCTATACCCTTTCAAAAAAAAGTATGCTTACTTCTAATCATATTGTTTTTATTCTATTTTTAAAAAGTCATTTTATTGGGGGCTCGTACAATTCTCATCACAATCCATACATCCACCCACTGTGTCAAGCACATTTGTGCATTTGTTGCCATCATCATTTTCAAAACATTTTCTTTCTACTTGAGTCCCTGAGATGAGCTACTCATTTCCTCCTCACTCACCTTTGATAATTTATAATTTTTTTCATATCTTACACTGTCCAATGTCCCCCCTTCACTCACTTTTCTGTTGTCTGTCCCCCAGGGAAGGGATTAGAGGTAGGTAATTGTGATCGGTTCTCCCAGATTGTTTTTATTTGGGGTGAGCCATTGAATTTTAATGAACAAGATGTTTGAACAGAGAAGGTAAATCACTCCTGTTGATCTCAAGTGAGATAGGTGTTTATGTAGCTACAGTCAGCTGCTCTAGGGTTGGTGCTGAGTAGGGACGAACTTCACCACTTGCCTGTCAGTTTATCATACTGTGGTAGCTTGTGTGTTGCTGTGAGGCTGGAAGCTCTCCCACTGGTATTTTGAGTGCTAGCAGGGTCACCCAAAGTGAGCAAGTTTCAGTGGAGGCGCAGTCAAGGAGACGGATTGACACAAGGGCTGCAGCACTGGGCTCCAGCACAGGAGCAATTGCGAGGGCAGTGTGTGTCCAGGCAGGGCTTTCTTGTGTTATAGATGAGGTCGTTGTGGGTCAGAGCCGAGCTGCTGGTACTCAACACAGGGGCAAATTACATGCAGCAGGAAGTTCCTATACACTCTGTTTGACAATCTCAGTGTTCCACCAACCAAAAGAAAACTCACTGTCGTAGGGTCATTGTTGACTCACAGTGTCCCTATAAGAAAGTGCAGCATTTTGGAGACTGTCTCTCTTCAGCCTGTAACTCTTTGTGAGTAGAATGCCCTGTCTTTCTCCCACGGAGGGTCTGGTGGTCTCAAACAGCTGACCTTGCAGTTAGCAGCCCCACGTGCAATGGCTAGTTCACTAGGTCTCCATCTCAGTATCCACAGAGAGGGAAAATGGGAGATCAAGTCCTCTAACTTCTGTATTGGGAACCTTTCCCATCTCTGGTGTTCTTGGAACTGCAACCTCACACTCATTCCTTATCCTTCCCAGTCCTTCATTCTCAAGGCTTGCCTTAGCAGCACAGACAAAGACGTGTTGGGAAGGAAGACTTGGGGTACCCAAATCTCTTTTCTTCTGGCCTAAAACTTCACCAGGCACTGCTTCACTTGGGCCTGGAGCAAATACCTACAGCAGGACTAAGGGTGTGATGTCTGATGGCATAGTGGGGCGAGCATTGAGCTGCTAACATCATGTTCTTTCTTCTCCAAAGATGAGGCCGTGTGCTCCTGTAAAGGTTTAATGTTTTGGAAACACAAAGGAGCAGTTCTACCCTGTCCTATGCGGTCACTATGGGTCAGAACCGACTCCATGGCAGTGGGTTTATTTGCTAGTACTTATCATTCACAATTAATTGTGCATAATGTGCAGTATTATACAACGGAGAAGGACTTTTGAGAGCCCAAATGACCCTCTGGTTTTTATAAAGGAGGCCGTAAAGCCCTGGGGCACAGTAGTAAGAACTTAGCTGCTAACCAAAAGGTCATTGGGTCAACTCCACCAGCCACTCTGTGGGAAAAGAAACTATGAAGACTATTATTTGTTGTTTTTTGGTGCCCTGGATTCACTTCCAACACACAGCCACCCCTACGTACAACACAGAATGAAACCCTGGCTAGTTTGTGTCATCTTCGCAATCGTTCCCATGTGTGCACCCTCTGTGTAACCACATCTGTCAATTCTTCTGGTTGTAGGCCTTCCTCTTTTAAAGTTTTTTTTTTTTGTTAAAAACAAAAAACAAAAAAACTCTTAAAAGCTGGAATTCTTGGCTCCAAATTCAGCATAGAAATGTAGCTTTCAAAGAACTGTATTAGTGCAGAGTAATCTGTAGGCAACTGGACATTCCTTTATAGAAGGGCCATGGGGAGGAGATAAGCTAGTCAGGGTGCAGTGTAGAACCCATGAAACATACAACTTTTCTTTAGTTCTTTAATGTTTCCTCCCCACCCCACCTCATCACACTATCATGATCCCAATTCTACCTTGCAAATCTAGCCAGACCAGAGAATGTACAGTGGTACAGATAAGAGCAGGACAGATAAACCCCTCAGGACCAACAATGAAAGTAGGGATAATAGGAGGGCAAGGTTAGGTGGGGAAGAAAGGGGGAACCAATCACAATGATCTCTATATAACCCCTCCTTTGGGGATGGACAACAGAAAAGTTGGTGAAGGGAGACATTGGGTAGTGTAAGACATGAAAAAACAATAAATTATCAAGGGTTCATGAGGGAGGAAGAGTGGGGGAGGGATGGGAAAAATGCGGAGCTGGTACCCAGAGCTCAAGTATAAAACAAATGTTTTGAGAATGATGATGGCAACAAATGTACAAGTGTGCTTGGATGGTGATAAGAGTTTAAACAAACAAATAAACAAATAAATATAATGGGACATACAGGAATGATGTGGGGTGAGTGATTTTACATTGTGGGGGTTGCAATCAATGACATGAAACCAGTGTGCATGCACTGTCAGACAGAAAACTGATCTGCCCTGTCACTTTCCTGCAGCTCACCACCCAAAGGTTTTTAAATATACAACGAAGCCATTACAAAAAATAATAATAGCTGTATTTCATGCTACAGGTCTCTATGTATACAGGAGTATATATATTTACATATATTTAAAACCTTACAATTCAATGGTTTAAATATATTAAAAAACAGTTATACAACCCTTCTTAGAACATCTTCATTCTTGTACTCATTATTATTAACTCTCCGTTTCCTCCAACCACCCCATCATAATGCTAAAAAATGATCAATCCAGTTACTTTATCTCTATAAAGAAGGAAACCAGAAACTAATAAAAACTAGAACAAATTTAAAATGGGCCAAAAGGGAGAGCAGATGATTAGGTGTTATACTCTAACACTTTCCGATGTGTTCTGTTGGTAGCAAGGCTATTCCCATCCCTGACCAATGATCAGAGGGGATTCACTGGAGGTTCAATCACTGTAAGGACTCTGCAAATGGATTTTGGGCTTTCACTGTCATTCATAGCCTGCAAACTAGATGCTCAGAATGTAAATTCTAGTAGATTTTCTTCCTCCGGTTTTGGACTTTAGGACTTACAATCCTTAGGGCACACTATAAGTGTGCTTCTTCTGTGGAGCTTTAGCTGACACCTCACTTTGATGGTTACTTGTTTTAATGTAAGCCTTTAAAATCTCAGAAGCTATTGTTTCTGATACTGGGCACCATCTGGTTTCTGTAGCACCCAGATCTTCATGAAGGCAAGTATGGAATAGGATTGTTTTCAGTTAGGACTAATGATTGTGACCCCCCTCCCAAACTATGCATATATCTACAGTTTATATATGTCCTTGATCTGATTTAGAGGCAGCATTATCATTTTTATTGAGGAATGTTATAAATAATTTCCATGGAGCACATGGTAATTGTGGTAGTTACAAAATTTCATGTCAACTTGAATAAAAGAAGGAAGGGGTACAGTCTAGCTTGTCAATTAGGTCACAGCCTGATGACCCCTCTTTGTGGGTGTGATCTCCTCATTAGGATTCTGGATCATCCTCTCTCTTGACTCTGCCACCAGAAGAGATGGGCCACTCTCTCTCTGCACAGCATTCCTGTTGACAAGTTACCTGTAGCTACGCTGATGGCAGTCAAAGCCCTGAAGATGCATCCACTGCCATTGGATCCACAGGACTTCCCACCCACCAGCGTGTGATCATCCTCCATTCGGCATCGCTGCATGTGCTGTGTGAGTCTGAAGGGGAATTCATGGGCTAATACTGGACTTATGGACTATTATAAAACTTATGGACTTCATCTGTACCGGACTGGGATGTTTTACTGATGAACAATTACTTCTTGATATAAAGTCTTATCTTATGTATGTATGAGTGTCAATGAATTTTCTCTCTATTCAACCCAGACTCACACAGTAACTCTATTAATAGTATAATTAATGTTGCCAGTGGGATAAATGGCATTCTACTGCAGAGATTTCCACACCAAAGCTGGTAGCTCCTTTATAAGTGTTATGGTAACAAGAATGAGACTAGTGACTGAGTAGAGGGTAAGCTGGGTAAAAGGATACACAAGGTCAAGTAGTAGTAAAAAGTGGAAGGAAATGAAGCAAAGGATAAAGTATCAAAGATTAGAAGAAGCAGATTAGAAAAAGACAGACCGAAATATGAAGGGGTACCCCCCTAAAACCTGGAATTTTTTCAAAGCTATGTATTTAAAAATTTTTTAATATACAAAACAACCTTACACCTTCAATGTACTCTCCCATACACTGAATACATGTGTCAAATCTGCAATTTGATTTTTGGCAACATTTTTCAAGCTTATCTGTTTGGATGGCTGACAGCACCTCCCTCGATTTTTCTTCATCTCTTCTATGTCTTCACATCGCTGTCTTTTCATGTCCCCCTGCATTCACAGAAACAAAAAGAAGTAATGTCAAGTGAGGAAGGTGCATGGGGGCAAGAGAAGCATGCTGGTTTCTTGTCAAAAGCTGGTGCACTAAAATGGTTGCATGAGCAGGTGCATTGTGGTAGTGGCAAAACCAGTCTCTTGGGCTGAGCCCCGGTGGCATAGTGGTTGAGTGCGGGACTGTGGCCCATGGCCTTGGTGGTTCAAACCCAGCAGCAGCTCTCCAGGAGCAAGGCTGGGTAGCTATCATGACCACCAGAGGGCAGTGATGTCCCCCCACGAAAGAAACAGTCTCTCTAATGCCATAAATCAGGCCAGTTTTTTTTGGCACATGGTCTTTTCAGAAATTCTAAATAGAAAAGTTTGATTAACAGTCTGACCCGGTAGAATGCACAGTAAATGTACTACAGGTAGATACTTTTGTCTGGTCCAGAAGTTGATGGACATTCAGAATTGGGTTTGTCATTAACGATGTTTCGCCCTTTATAAATGAGAAAACCACTTGTACACTGGTTTTTCCTACAGTGCTGTTCTTGTAAGCTGTGTTCAACATCACAACAGCTTCTGAAGCATTTTTTCCCAAGCAAGAAACAAAATTTCACAGGTGCACACTGTTCTGTTAAATTTGTCTTCACAGAAAAATGAGGTTTGGACAACTGTTTTTACCAAAAGATTCACTGATACCAGAAAGAGTTGTTTCAGGCAACACCACTGGGGGCACTAACTCATCTACTGGGGAGGAAAATGCATACTTTTGTACACCCTTTTAGAAATGGAAGAGACAGAAAAAGGAGGAGAAGAATAAGCAAGAGACAGATAAAAATGGTCTATGAATGCAGGTGTGGGGAGGGAAGAGGGACTTCGGGAGTGAACAGTAAGGGCAGCTGTGGAGAGGAAGCACTAGAGTGAATAGTGATTGCACAGCTCAGGTTAAAGACCATGCGACTATAGGGGAGGGGAGGGGAAGCTCTAAGATAGATGTGGTTCTGATTGTACAACAACCCTTGATGTGATTGAATGATTGAACTGTTCGATTGTGTGACATGTGAATTATGTGTCAATAAAACTGTTGGGGGGGAAAAGGGTATATGAGGATGAAAGTAAGAAAGAACTATTAAAAATCAATATGCAAATTAAAGATGCAATTAAGTGAGGAAGTCCTCAGGTCAGTCAAATATTCAATCACATTAAGTAATTAGTATTAAAAACATTGAGCAGAGATTTTATTGTTTTAGATCTCGAGAGGCACAAAAATATTGCCTACACATGAAAATGACCATAATATTTAATAAAACAAAACCAACAAATACCAAAAACTTCCTGGCTAAGATTTTATTAAGAGGAAATTTATTACTATGTGGAGAGACCTTTTAGTTTGCAAGGAAATAGTTAAACTGCTATAAAAATATCTGTCACCCTAGGTATGCTCTATCTTCCTTTAAAGATGCAAACTAAACATGGACTCCCAAATGTTACTTGGGATAGGAAAGTTACAATTAGTTGCTATAGTAATTGTGCTCTTTGGTTCTTGCTTTGTCTCACAGTGGCTTTAATTAAAGGTCTGGTGATGTCGCAAAGTCACATTAATTATTCATCTGCAAACATTTACATAGACTTCCCTATTCCCCTTCAATAAATTATCAACTTCACATCTCCATAATTTAATCAAAATGACTAAAAATATACCATCTCAGGCTTCTGCCCCTCCTCCTTGGGCTTTGTCTCTTCACTGTTATTTTTTCCTGAAGACGATTTCCCACTGTTACTAAGAAAGAAGAGAAGAAAAATCTGTCTGCTGAAATTGTGTAGTTAGTGTTTACTTTTATGCACACTGTCATATTGATTGGTATAAAGCTGTGGTTTGCAAATGTCCATAATTCTTTTTTGGATAAAGATGGGAGAGACCATAGAATTGTACTGTTATTAAAAGCCAATGTGATGTTGGGATATATTAATAGAAACATGATATTCAAGAATAAAGCAGAGCTTTCTCCCATGATCCCCAGAGTATAAAGCTCCAATCATTAAAACATGGAAAACTTATAAAAGTAAGGCATAGGGTTTATTACTAAACTAAAATAGAACATGTTCCCCCTCAGTGCTACAAAGTTGAGTCTGACGCAAAAGGACCCTCTAGGAGAGAGAAGAAATGACACTGTGAGTTACCTAGACTGACGGTTTACAGGAGTTGAAAGCCCTGCCTGGTCTCATGCCATTCTGGTGGTTTAGAACTGCTGGCCTTTCAGGTCACAGTCCATGGCTATCCACTAAGGCAAGAATAAGTAGGGTCAAAGACCCAAAGGTAAAATTAGAAATGCCATTTATAAATACTGAGGCATATTAATAAAGTGAGAAAAATTCTTAAGGAGGCATATATACAATTTGACAGAAAAGAAGTTACTTAGGTCAGTCGCTGGCCTACAGCTTACAAGCACATTGGAACTGAGTTACATTCAAGGACTGCTGAAGGATGGTAATGAAAAAAACAACAGCATGGATTTTGGAGTCAGCTGGAGTTAACTTAATTCTGCCATTTATTTGTTATTTGGTTGCCGGTTCTCTTGAAAGATAATGACTTAACCTCTGTCATTGAGTAAATTTTCACTTCTAGAAACCACATGGGACTGAAGGAAACACCTCTGCAGGGTTTCTGACTGCTCTCTCCTGAACACATGTCCAAAGAGGAAGTCTTGTCATCCTTGCCTCTACAGAATGCTCAGGCTGCACTTCTTCCATGGCAGATTTGTTTGTCCTTTTAGCACTCCATGGCACTTCCCATATTCTTTCCCAGCACCACAATTCAAACTCATCAATTCTTTTTCAGTCTTCTTTATTTAATGTCCAACTTTCACATGCATATGAAAGTGATTGAAAACACCTTGGCTTGAGTCTAACACACCGCCCTTTTTTTTTCTCAAAGTAACCTCACTGCTTTTCAAAACTCTGTAAAGATCTTGTGCCCTAGATTTTCCCAAGGCGACGGGTCATTTGATAGCCCGACGACTGCTTCCATGAGCATTGATTCCAAGCAGGACAAAAATCCTTGACAATGTCTATCTTTTCTTCATTTATCGTGGTGGCTTTTTGGTGTAGTTGTGAGCATTTTGGTCTTCTTTACATTGAGTTGTAATCTATTCTGAAGGCTATAATTCTCTCCCTTCATCATCAAGTGCTTCAAGTCCTTACCACTTTCAGCAAGCAAGGTTGTATCATATGCATACTGCAGGTTGTTAATGAGTTTTCCACCAATCCTGATGCCACATTCTTCTTCCTTTAATCCAGTTTCTTTGATTGTTTGCTCAGCAGACAGACTGAATAAGTATGGTGATATGAAACAACCCTGACAAGTTTCCTGATTTTAAACCATGTAGTATTCCCTCGTTCCGTTTGCATAACCACTTGATCCATGTGCAGGTTTCGCAGTAGCACAATTAAGGGTTCTGGAATTCTTATTCTTCTGAAGGCTATGTTTTTTATGATCCACACAACTGGGTGCCTTGGCATAGTTAATAAAATATAAGGAAACATCTTTCTGGTATTCTCTGTTTTCAACCAACACCTATCTGCAATGATATCTCTTGTTCTGTTCCCTGTTTTGAATCTTGTCCGGATCTCTCATAACTCCTTGTCAATGTATTACTGTAACTTTTGTTGGATGATCTTCAGCAAATTTTATATGCACGTGATGTAAATTGTATTGTTCTATAATTTGAGTATTTTATTGGGTCACCTTTCTTTCAAATGGGTACAATATGGATATCTGGTAGATTGTTGGCTAAGTATCTATCTTCTAAATTTCCTGGTATAGTAAGTGCTTCCACTGATTCATAAGTTTGTTGAAACATTTCATTTGGTATTTTGTCAATTCTGGGAGCCTTGCTTTTTGGCTAATACTCTGGACCAGTGTTTCTTGCTTATATGCTACCTCCTGATGGTTGGAATGTTGACTAGTTCTTTTCTCTTTTTTTGACGAGTTCTTTTTGGTACCGTGAGCTCTGTATTCTTTCCATCTTCTTTTGACATTTGCTGTTTTGTTCAATATTTCCCCCAAAGAATCATTCAATATTTCAACTTTAGGCTTGATCTTTTTCTTGAGTTATTTCAGTTTAAGATATGCTAAGTGTGTTATTTCTGTTTGGCTTCCTAACTCTAGGTCTTCAACCATTTCATTATATTATATTACTTTGTCTTTTCATGCTGCTCTTTGAAATTTTCTGTTCAACTCTTTGATTTCATAATTTCTTTTCTATTTGCCTTAGTTACTCTGAGATTAAGAGCAAGTTTCAGAGTTTCTTCTGACATACATTTTTATCTTTTCTTTTATTCATGTCTTTTTAATGACCTTTTGCTTTCTTCATGAATGATAGTCTTGATGTCCTTCCACAACTCCTCAGGTTTTCTCTCATCAGTGTTCAATGTAGCAATCATGCTCTCGATATGTTCTCAAAATTCAGGTCAGATAGAGTAGTGGTAGTATTAGGGTTTTGGTGGACTTGTTTTAATTTTCTTAAACTTCAACCTGAATTCATGCTCTTACATATAAGAAATTGATGATCTGTTCCACACTCAGGCCCTAGCCTGGTTTTAATATCTTGGAAAACTTTGATTGCAAGAAACCAAACCCACTCATGCCAGATTAAGTATAGAGGAGTTGCTGTCAGGATATCACATGGAACACATATAGTTAGACCTATGGAAATGGTAAGTTTTCAGTTTTCTTTCTCTGAGTGTTCTAAAATTCCTTACATTTTATTCCTCTGTAAGATTTGCACTTCCCAAGGAATTAAAGGAAGCATATATGCATAGTTTTGTAGACACTCTTGTTAAGCTTGCAGCATTCCTCTAATTGTTCTGCGTATTTAATATCCCTGGTCAACATATTCAAAATTCCTGGTAGCTTGTTTCCCTACCCCAAGAAACTGACCCTAAAATTTCTATGAAAATTTAAACAGGTCCTGCATAGCCAACAAAATCTTGAAAAAGAAGAATTTAGCTGGAGGGATCACACGTCCTGATTTTGAAGCTTACTGCAAAGCTCCAGCTACCAGGATAGTATGTTATTGACTTAGTACAGAGTGATGGAATAGAACTGAGAATCCATTGAGAAAAGTGTCATTTGATTCAATGGGAGAAAGAACAGTCTTTTAATGGGAGAATATTATAATAAGTGAATATGATAACCTACACGAGTATTTCAATACATTGTTAAAAAGGAGATTTGTATTTTCTTACTAGAATTTTGAACTTGAAAGGTTCAGCCTTGCCCACATCTTTTGGCTATGGCCTCAGATTTAATCAAATGTCTCATTAGATGGTAGCCTTGAGCTGACCGTGAATATCAGCCAGTATTTCTATTCACATTCTCAAATACACTCCCTTTCCAGTAGTAGTTACCAGCAGACAGAATTGCCATATGATTACCTAATGGTTTCTGATTAGGTAAAATAAGTCTTTCTCATAAGTATGGAAATATATTCTGATATCAATCTCCTCCTGTCTTTGGACAGGGCAAACTACATCAAAGAAGAGCAAATTTTAATATTGTCATGCATTCTCTCTTCATGCTGTCAGTGATACAGAACACAGGGAGGCTACTTGCTTTGACAGGACCAGGTATGTCATGAAGTAAGATCAACTGAAGCCTGCATGATTTCACAAAACATACAAAGGTGCTTCTTAGCTTTGAGTGACACATTTAAGATGACATAAAGCCCTTGTACAACTGGATAGTAATAATACTGGTGTTTCTATATCAGTGGTATCCTTGATTCATTGTTGATAGGCTGTCTTAAAACCCCCAATCACTTCATGATATAATTAAAAGGCATTGACACCGGGAAGTGCACTAGTTCCTAAGGAGACCCCATGCTGCTCTGCAGACACAACTGGCAATGTGATTTAAAAGGGTCACATCTTTGAAAACTTGATAGAGCTTGACTGTTTGGTACAAATGGGCCCTTTTGAGTTGGCATCAGCTTGACGATTTACAACAACAGTAAGGCTAACAAAATGTCACAAATTGGATGACACAAGAATGTAAATTTATTACTGCTCACTTCTGGAGACGAAGAGCTTAAATTCTGGACATTAGCAGGGCCAGCCTCCCATTGTCCATTCTAGGAAAAGAGTCTTCCTTTTCATTTCCAGCTTCTAGTAGGCCCAAGTGTTCCTAGGTGATCCTTGGGTTGTAGAAGCATGACCATACCTTGCACCTCCATACCTAGATATTTCTGCATCTGCTTTCTTTTAAAAGAATGGCAATAAAACTGGATTAGGAACAACCCTATTTCAATACAACCTCATGTTAATTTAACTAATAACATCTAAATAGTATGGTTTTTTTTTTTTGGGGGGGGCAACACTGTCCTCTGGTCGTTGTGGGAGCTACTCAGCACTGCTCCTGCGAGCTGTCACTGGATTTGAACCGCCAAGCCCACGGGCCGCAGTCCTGTACTCAACCACTTATGCTACTGGGGCTCAGCCCCAAATAGTCTGTTTTCAAAAGAAGATCATGTTTAATGTTCTCAGGCTAGGGCTTTAACACATCTCTTTTGGAGATATAATTCAATCCAAAGTGGTTAGTTTGGGAGAATAAAATGAAAATGAGATTTGGAGTTAGGTAGGTTCCAGATCCCCATTATTCCTACAAGCATTAATTTGTGCCCCTCAGACATGGTACTTAACCTATATACACAAGGAGTGAAGTGGAGAGGCGTAAGTGGCATATGCAGTGTGCCTGGCATAAAGAAGGCTCTTACTGAATTTGAATATGAGTTCAACCATCTAGAGAACTTTTCTTATTCATTCATGGAGATCCTGCTCACATTGTTCTCTTCTAAATATAACTTTTCCATGTTCTTGACAATGCAATGATTAATTGTGATTTCTTAATCTCTTTAGATCTCTGGGATAGCAAGTTTCTTACAGATCAAATCCATTATCAGAAGATTACATGAGAATTATGGATTTTCATTGTGACTCATTCGTTCCTCACCATTGTCTGTCATCTAGTGGATTCCGATACATAGTGATCTAATAGTGCTCTGATTTGTGGCAGTCAGAAGGTAAACACTTTGCTATAAGATTCATATTTCAGTAATCTTTTCATAAGTATCCTAGTAGGGTCATATCTTAAGAACAAATTGCCCTTAGAATACGGCTACTATTAAGTGTGAACCCCAAATCCAGGCATATATCTATGATTTATGCATGTTTGTTTCACATAAGAGACATCATTATCATTTTATAGTAGAGAACATTATAAATTTTCTCCATGAAGCATAGGGTATTGCAAGCACAATTGATTTAGCCACTGGTATAGAATTTGAAGCACTGTGAAATGAATTCTTCACATATAGTCTGACTTCTCAGACTGCATATATGCATTATTGACTTGTGCAGATCAAAAGCTTAAGGACTAGATACTATTTATACAAATAATGAAAGATGGATATAGAGTAAAACCTGTTATAACACTCATTCACAATGAGGGAACCATGACTGTCAGACTAGCACAAATCACGAAAAAGCAAAGAAAGACACTGCAATAGTGGAGCTATGCTAATCCTGAGACACCATACATTGGGCACTCTCAAAGCAAGAGATCTGAACCAAAGTCCAACAACCACTATTTCCATTACCTAGGGGTAACAGTTTGCCATCTGTCCAAAGGACAGCACCTGACCCTCCCTCCCCCTTCCCACCCTCCATGTGAAAGACTAGCATGTTTCTCACTTTCCTAACTTCTTTTTACTTTCTAGGCCACTACAATCTGTCTCTATTATGTTGGAATTTCTTGCTCAAGTGACAAGGATTCATTGGTCTCTTGTCTCCTGTCCATTCTCTATCTTTGTATGACATTTAATCTTTTGACCACTTGCTCTCTGAAATTCTCTAACTGTGACCTTTGTGGTGTTATTCTCTTGGTTTACTTGCAACTTCTCTTTTCTTTCTATCATGTTGTTGTGGTTTACTGCCACAGCGTTGGTTCTATTTATCGTGACTTCATGCACGACACAATGAAGCATTGTGGGTCCTGCCTCATTCTTAAAATTGTTATGTTTAATCTTATCACAGAAACAACATGTTCATCCATCTCATTAAAGAGCTTCCTCTTTCTCCTTAACCCTCTATTATCCTAAGCATTATATCCTTTGCCAGGGGCCAGTTTCTCCTGACAACAGGTCCAAAAATATGAGACGAAGTCTCACCAGCCTCTCTTCTAAGGAGCATTCAAGCTGTACTGCTTCCAAGACAGACTTCTTTGTTAGGTTATACATTGGACTGCTGACTGCAGTTCTAGGCTGTCTAATAGTGCCATTATGAGTCAAGAACAAATGAGCTTGTTCTTGAGTGTGTTCTGGTAGTCCAGGTATTCAACCCTTCTTTGGTCTTCCTTATTCCTTGTCCAAGTTTCAAATACATATGAGGAGAGTGAACATACCACAGCTTGAGTCAAGTGCAGGCTATTCCTCAAAGTAACATCCTTGGTCTTCAACACTGGAAAGAGGTACTTTGTTGCAGCAGATTTGCCGAATGGAATGTCATTTGAGTTCTTGACAGATGCTTTCATGAGTTTTGGCAGTGGATACAAGTAAAATGAAAAATTCGACAGCTTCAACCTTTTTCCCTCCTCATGATGTTCTCTATTGAATAAGGATTTTTGATTTATTTATATAAGTTGCAATTCATACTGAAGGATGCAGCAAGTCATCACTTTCAGCAAGCAGGCTTGTCTCATCTGGATGTTTAAGATGATAATAAGCCCTTTCCAATCCTGATGCTGAGTTCTTCTTCACATAGTCATTTCTGGATTATTTGCTCAGTATACAGGCTAAATAAGCATGATGAAATCATGCAACCCCGATGCACATGTCTTTAGTTTTTAACCATGAAACATTCCCGACTACATTTTTTGGACGATAAGACACACCCAGGATTTCTTTTTTTTGCATCACTGTCCTCTGGTGGTCATGGGAGCTACCCAGTTGTGCTTCTGGAGAGCTACTATGCCCCCGGGGCTCAGCCCCACACCCAGTGTTTAGAGCAGGAAAACAAGAAAAAATATTCTCAGCCAAATAGTACCAGTATACTAAAATGTTCTGGGGTGTCACACCTTCAGACCATAAGATGCACCCTTTCCCCCCCCACCCCCCTCACACACACTTTTGGGGGGAAAATGCATCTTGTGGTCCAACAAATGTGGTATTTCTTAGTCTATGTACAAGTTCTGCATGAGCACAATGCAGTGTTCTAAAATTCTCATTCTTCCAATAGTACCCATAGTTGTTATGGTCCACACATATGCCCTTACATAGTCAATAAAACACAAGAAAACATTCCTGGTGTGCTCTGCCTTCAGCCGAGATCCACTTGGTGATGTCAACAATGATATCTCTCATCCCAGATACTCTTCTGAATTCAGTTTGAAGTTCTGCTGCAGCCAGTTTTGAATTATCTTTAACAGTTACTTACATGGAAATTAATAACATTATTTGATAATTTCTGCTGAATCATCTTCCTTTGGAATGGACACAAACATGAATCTTTTCCAACCAGTAGACCTGATAGCCATCTTTCAAGTTTCTTGACCTAGACAAATGAGTGCTTTCCAGTGCTTCATGAGCCTGCTGAAATATTTCAGTTGGTCATCTCTCTGTCAATTCCTGGATCCTTGTTTTTTGCTAATGCTTTCAGTGCAGCTTGGACTGCTTCCGTAATTACAGTATTCGATCTTGGCCACATGCTATTGGGTTGAACACTAACCAATTCTTTTTAGTATAGTGACTTTCTGTGAATTCCTTCCATTTTCTTCAACACTTTCTCCGTGGTTAAATATTTTGAAATCCTTCAGTATTACAACTGGGCGGTTCAATGTTTTCTTCATTTCTCTCAACTTGTGACATGATGATCCTGCTTTTTATTTTTTAGCTTTCTAACTCCAGTCTTTGCACTTTTCATGATATGATACTGCACATTGTCTTCTTCAGTCACCTTTTGAAAATTTCTATTCTACTTTTCCCCCTCATCATTTATTCCAAGTGCTTTAGCTACTCTGTCTTCAAGAACTCGTGCTAGAGTCTCTTCTGACATCTACTTTAGATGTTTTTTCCCTTGTCTTTTCATTGATCCTTTCTTCATATATGATGTTCATGATGTCATCCCACAGCTCATCAGATTTCCATTAGCAGTCAATGTGACAAATCTGTTAGTGAGGTGTTCATTAAAGTCAGGCTGGATATTTCAGCTCTCATGAATGTATTTTAACTTTCATCAGTTCAATCTGAACTTGCATCTGAGCTATTGATGGTCTGTTTCACAGTCTGTTCTTGGCCTTATATTGACTCTTGATGATGAGCTTCTCCACTGCCTCTTTCCAGAGGTATAGTTAGTTTGATTATTGTGTGTTCTATCCAGAGAAGTCCCCATGTATATTTGCGGTTTACATTGTTCAAATAAGGTCTTTGCAACAAATAAATCATTGCTCTCATGAAATTCTATTATGGAACCTGCTGTTTATTTTTAATAGCCAAAGTCATATTTTGCAGCTACAATTCCTTCCTCTTTGTTTCAAATTTTCACATTTTAAAGTGCATGCTCGGTCAATTTCATAATGAAAAAGTTACCAAAATTCTTCAATTTCAATTATACCACAGCTTCCTATAAAGGATCATCTTCTTTTCTCATATGTTTATTCTTTCATTTACTCATTCTACACATATTTTCAGTACCTAGTATGGAATGGAGTAGGTAAGGTAACTACAATGGAATATAACATAGATAATGCCTTTGTCCTCCTGACCTTGGCTCTAGTTGGGTATTTCTTCAGTAAACAAATAAATGTATGAATCTACTATAAATTATAACAAGTGTCATAAAATTGAAAATCAAACTCACTGCTATTGAGTTGATTCTGACCCTTTTTTTGTTTGTTTGTTTTGTTTTTTTGGGCATCACTGCCCTCTGGTGGTGGGAGTGGGAGGCCCAGCCTTTGTTCCTGTGGAGCCGCTGCTGGAATTGAACCTCCATCCCAGTGGCCGCAGTCACGTGCACAACCACTGTGCCACCGAGGCTCAGCCCCAATTCTGACCCTTAATGAGCCTATAGGACAGAATAGATCTGCCTCTGTGTGTTTCTGAGATTTTAATTTTTTTACATTCTAATTATTTTTTATTTCATTAGTATTTATTTTAGTTTGATTTTTACAAAAATATTTCAAAAATATTAATAGTTCAAACTGTTATAAACTATCTTACCATATTTAATTATAAAATTTATCTATAGAGTTTTTTTTTAATTAAAAATCATTTTATTGGGGGCTCATACATCGTTTTTCACAATACATGAATAAGCATACAGTGCCAAGCACCTTCACATGTCCACTGCTGTTATCATTCTCCAAACATCCGCCTTTCTCCTTGAGTCCTTGGTATCGGGTTTTCCATCCCTTCCCCTCTTCCCCTGCTTTCTCCTCCCCACCAACCCTCAATACTCTATAAATTATTATTGTTGTGTCACATCTTACACTGTCCAACCTCTCCCCAACCCACTCTTTTGATGCCCATCCTTCCAATAGGAGCTTATGTGTATATCCTTGCAGTTGGTTTCATCTCTCCATCCTACCTTCTCTCCACCCATCCAGCAGCTTCAATCTCACCACTGGCCCTAAGGGGCTCAGCCATTCTGGTTTCCCCATGTCTCCAGCTCCCCTCTACACTAGTGTACCTTTTCCAGTCCATCTGGACTTGTAAGGTAGAGTTGGGACCATGATAGTTGGGGAGAAGAAGACTTCAGGAACTAGAGGAAACTTGTATGCATCATCACTGCCTGGCTGCACCCTGAATGGTCTGCCTCCTCCCCGTCACTCCCTTGTAAAGCGGTGTCCAATTACCCACCAGTGGGCCTTAGGTCCCCACCCTGCTCTCCCCCTCATTCATGATGATGTGATTCTTGTTCTTTGATGCTTAATACCACACCCACAGAGAAGAAGCACAACAGCCAGTGTGGCCACAAGGTGGTGAAAGGTCTAGGAAACAGACATCAAACGGGGAAAAAACAAAACATCTCACTGTGTGCATGCATTCCCAAGGCGCCCACTGAGGACATGTGGGAGCATAAGCAAGAGTGGTGAAGAAAGCTGATGGTGCCCAGATATCAAAAGATAGAGCATCTGGAGTCTTAAAGGCTTGAACATAAACAAGCAGCCATCTAGCTCAGGAGCAACAAAACCCACCATAAAAGAAGCTCACTTGCCTGTGCAACCATGAAGTGCTGAAACAATCAGGAATCAGGCATCCAAGAACAAAAATCAAAATCAATGGGCCAATTGACTCCCTATACGATCGCTGAAGACAAATGGATGAAGAGGCAAACAGAGTAGAAGAAATGATGGTGGCCAGCCACCAAATGATTAAATGTCTGGAGTCTCAAAGACTTGAAGATAAATGAGTCTCCATTCAGCGCAGAAACACCAAAGCCCACATGGAAGAAACACACCAGCCTGTGTGATCAAGATATTTTAAATTTTTATGGGAGAAGAAAGATTCATCTTTCTCCTGTGAAGCACTTGGTAGCTTTGAACTGCTGACCTTGCAGTTAGTTGTGCACCATGTAACCCACTAAGTGTCGCTAGGGGCTCCCAGATTAATATCATAAGGGATATGAATAAAAAGAGTATAGTAGTAATCAAATATGGGGGGGGGGACTATTTTAGATACAATGAGTAAGAGAAAACCTCCTTGGCCAATTGTGTGAAGAGCAGAATATTTCACCAGGAAAAAATTGGCATGTAAGTGACATTTAAAGGCACAGGAATAAAAATATGAGACTTGGAGTCAGAAAAGAAGGGTTCCTCTTAGATTTAGAGTTGAGTGGAGAATGAAGCATGTGTCAGGCAGGGTTCTCTTAGAGAAATAAAATCAGGACACTAGTAATTTTTTTCATATATTTATATATAGAGAAAGGTATATAAGATAAGAAAGAAACAGTTAACTATCTATAAAGCACTACAGATTGCCCGATGCAACTCACTTGCATGAGGCAGCTAGAAGACCAGCAGTCCTTTAAATCTTGAGGGCCACTGAGTGTCCTCTGTAGAGTAATCCAGGCTATCTGGTCACAGGCAGCAAACAGCAGAGCAGGTCACCAACAGTCAGCCAGATGACAGAGTCCAACAGTCTCCAGCTCAAGAGATGGATATCCCAGGAGCGTGGCAAAGTAGGGCTTGAAGGAACCTCAACACACAGCTCCACAGTCCATGATTAGTTGTCTCACGGATAGTGCTGTTTGGAAGTCGAGGCACAGGACAAACAAACAGTTCTCTGGTCTGAAGATCTGGAAGCAAGAGAGAGGGCGGGACTCGCTGAGCCCTTCCTGTCTCTGCCCTTCAGTTCATCCCGTGTGTTCATTGGCTGTGCCGTCACAACAGACCCATCAATCTTCTGTGTCCATGTTGGCATAACAAACCTACCCATCACAATCCACCCCTTGCCAACATGGCACCTGTACACAACTTTTTACCCATATAGAATTTCCAGACATCAATGAAATCAAACTTATATTTAACATCAAACATGTATCATACATATAAATGAGAACACACTGAGTCCAATTGTAGTTGATATATCATACATGAGCAAAGAAAAGATTCAATAAGTTCATAAACAGAAAATACATGAACAATCACAACCCTCACTTCTGCAATTGATCATGTGGTCATAATTGGTAGGTAGAACTACCTTCTTCTACTATCCATTTTGCATTACCTTTGCCCTCAGCAATTACTTCAGCTGGTTGTGGTTTTTTGCCTGGTGGGATGACTCAGACCTTCATTCCTGAGGGGTCTAGGTCATTAGATGTCCTGTCATGAAGGGGTTGCTGTAATTTACCATTAACTTTTATCACAGGGCATGGTAGCACTAAGAGTCGGCCTATGGGATTTCCTGCAGTCCAGACATATTCCTCTTTACCTCATTATGTAACACCAGTCCAATTTCTTCTTGATAATCTGGATCAATCACACCACTCAGTACAGTGACACCCTTCCTGACCTGTTGATCCAAAGGCATGAGAAGCCCAAAGTGGCCAGGGGACATTCTCAGCTGCTAGTTCAGTGGAATCTGTGCTGTTTCCAGGTGGGAGAGTTCCTTCCTTTGGGACCAGGACCAGGACCGAAGGGTTGCTGGGACAGGAAGCAAAAATGCTGCAAGTGGGTCAGTAGGAGTAATAGTGAGTGGTGCCACTCCAGTTTCCACCCCTTGGTTCCTGGACCCATGAATCCTATCTATTAGAGACACAACACCATATACTGGTCGCTGGTTTAAAGCATATACAGCTTCCTGGAGAACACTGCCCCAGACTCGCAAGTTGTTGCCATGTAGTTTGCGTCGCAGTTGTGTCTTCAGGAACCCATTCCATCGTTCTATTAAGCCAGCTGCTTCAGGATGATGAGGAACATGATATGACCAGTGGATTCCATGGGCATGGGCTCATTGCCACACTGAATTTGCTGTAAAGTGAGTTCCTTGATCTGAAGCAATGTTATGTGGGATGCCATGCCGGTGGATGAGGCATTCTGTAAGTCCACGAATGGTGGTTTGGGCAGAAGCATTGCATGCTGGGAAGGAAAATCCATATCCAGAATATGTGTCAATTCCAGTCAGAACAAAGTGCTTACCCCTCCAGGATAGGACTGGTCCTATGTAATCAACCACCAGGTTGCCGGTTGATCTCCCCGAGGAATGGTTCCGTACCTTGGACTTAATGTCGGTTCCGCTGCTGGCAAATAGGCCACTCAGCACTGGCCGTGGCCAAGTCAGCCTTGGTGAGTGGAAGTCCATTTTGCTGTGCCCATGCATAACCTCCATCCCTGCCACCATGTCCACTTTGTTCATGTGCTCATTGGGCAATAACAGGAGTGGCAGAGGAAAGAGGAGGGCCAGTCTCCACAGTGTGTGTCATCTTATCTACTTGATTGTTAAAATCCTCCTCTTCAGAGGTAACCCTTTGATGAGCATTCACATGAGACACGATTACGTTTACTTTTTTGGCCCATTCAGAGAGATCCATCTACATACCTCTTCCCCACACCTCCTTGTCACCAATCTTCCAATCATGTTCCTTTTAGCCAAGCCATTAGCCACAGCCCATGAATCAATATATAGTCTCACATCTGGCCCCTTTTCCTTATAGGCAAACTGAACAGCCAGGTGCACTGCTCGAAGTTCTGCCCATTGGGAGGATTTTCCTTCACCACTATCTTACAAGGAGAGCCCAGAAAGGGGCTGTAGCACTGCTGCTGTCCACTTACAAGTGGCACCTGCATATCGTACAGAGTCATCAGTGAACCAAGCATGACTTTTCTGTTCTTTAGTTAAATTATCATAAGGAACTTCCCAGGAGTTCATAGGTGCAGATTTGGAAAGAGAAAGTAATGTGACTGGAGTGGGGACTGTGGGCATTTGGGCCACTTCTTCATGCAGCTTACTTGTACCTTCAGGTCCTGTTCTGGTCCGATCTCATATGTACCACTTCCATTTACAATGGAGTGTTGCTGCACACGTCCAACTTTATGACTCTGTGGGTCAGACAATACCCAGTTCATGATGGGTAGTTCAGGCCTCATGGTGACTTGGTGGCCCAAGGTGAGGCGTTCAGTCTCCACCAAAGCCCAGTAACAGGACAATGGCTGTTTTTCAAAGGGGGAATAGTTGTCTGCAGAAGATGGCAGGACTTTACTCCAAATTCCCAATGGTCTATGCTGTGATTCACTAATAGGGGTCTGCCAAAGACTCCACACTGCATCTTTATCAACAACTGACACTTCTAGCACCATTGGGTCAGCTGGACCATATGGTCCCAGTGACAAAGCAGCTTGCATGGCAGCCTGAACCTGTTGCAGAGCCTTTTCTTGTTCCAGGCCCCACTCAAAATTGGAGGCCTTTCGTGTTACCTGATAAATAGGTCAAAGTAGAACACCCAAGTGAGGGATATGTTGCCTCCAAAATCCGAAAAGGCCCACTAGGCATTGTGCCTCCTGTTTTGTTGTTGGGGGAGCCAGATGCAATAGCCTGTCCTTCACTTTAGTGGGAGTATCTCAACATGCTCCATACCACTGGACCCCTAGACATTTTACCAAGGTGGAGAGTGCTGGAATCTTTGTTGGGTTAATTTCCCAACCTCTTGTATGCAGATGCTGTACTAATGAATCTAAAGTCTTTGATACATCCTCCTTAGTGGATCCAATCAGCATAATGTCATCAATATTATGGACTAGTGTGACATTTTGTGGAAAAGAGAGGCGATTGAGGTCCCTTTGGACTAAATTATGGCACAGGGCAGAAGAGTTGATGTACCTCTGGGTGAGAGTTGTGAAAGTGTACTGTTGCCCCTGCCAGCTGAAGGCAAACTGCTTTTGGTGATCCTTTGAAATTGGTATCGAGAAGAAGGCATTGGTCAGATCAATAGCTGCTTATCAAGTACCAGGAGAAGTATTAATTTGCTCAAGCAATGAGACCACATCTGGTACTGCAGCTGCAATTGGAGTCACCACCTGGTTAAGCTTACGATAATCCACTGTCATTCTCCAGGATCTATCCGTCTTCTTTACAGGCCAAATGGGTGAGTTAAATGGAGATGTGGTAGGAATCACCACCCCTGCATCTTTCAAGTCTTTGGTAGTGGCTCTGATCTCTGCAATCCCTCCAGGAATGCAGTACTGCTTTTGGTTTACTATTTTCTTAGGCAATGGCAATTCTAATGGTTTCCATTTGGGCTTTCCCACTATGATAGCCCTTACTCCACATTTCAGGGTTCCAATATGGGGGTTCTGCCAGTTACTAAGGATGTCTATTCCAATGATGCATTCTGGAAATGGGAAAATAACCACAGGATGGGTTCGGGGACCAACCT